>JAMJFZ010003163.1:9075000-9255000 GCA_026225945.1 Cricetomys ansorgei | reverse complement strand
ATTTAGCTCTGGTAATCTACAATGTACAAGATTTGGGGCTGGACTCAGTTTATGTAGTGATGATAATAATAATAATAATAGTAGTAATAATAGGAATAATAATAATAAAATGACGATAATGATGATACCTCTCTTTTATTCTTATTTTCTTTCATTATTCCTTCTATCCTTGTGTGTGTGTGTGTGTGTGTGTGTGTGTGTGTGTGTAATGATTTTAAAGCTTTTAGAATTATTTCTTTTTTCTCACATTTTATACGTGAAGGTCAAGTTGAAATAAGTTTTTGTTTTGCAGTAGGAAGATGTTATCTTGATGCACATAATACTTTGTTCAAGCACGAAACATATGCTAAACGTGTCTAAACACATAAATAACAGTGCGTAGCAGTTGGAGATTCCCTTCAAATGAAAAGTTCCCTGGTGTGGCTGTTTGAATGAGAATGGCCCTCATAGATTCATATTGTTGAATGCTTAGTCACTAGTTAGTGGAACTGTTTGGGAAGGATTAGGAGTTGTGGCATTGTTGGAATAGATTCAGCCTTGTAGGAGGAGGTGTGTCACTGGGGGTGGGGTGGCTTTGAAGTTTCAAAAGCCAATGACAGGCCCCATCTCTGCCTGCCTGCTGTCTGTGGGCCAGGGTGTAAAGCTCTGCTGCTGCTCCAGTGCCATTCCCATTTGCTTTCTACCATGATGACCATGGACTAACCCTCTAAAACTGTGAGTAAGTGCCCAGTTAAATGCTTTCTTTCATAAGAGTTGTCTTAGTCCTGGTGTATTTTCACAAAAACAGAACAGTAAATAAGACACCTGGCCAGTGGAAACCCTGGAAACCCTGGAAAACCAAGTCAGATCATGGATGCAGCTGATAAGAGTTTCAGGAAATTATCAAGGAATATTGCTGAGGCATTAAAAAGAAGCCAGTCAGTCCTCTTCTCAAGGTACACTTGTGCCCAGGATGATAATAACACTGGTAGAGAGTATGAGGTCATCTTTTTGTGTCTGCCATGCCTGATGATGATCCCCAAAGTACATGCACACCTAGCTTGTGCCTCTCACACCATAAAGATTTGAGCCAAATGAAAAGCCATGAAAACCCCACGTGCTTGTCATTTTTTCCGCCCAGTGGAGGTTGTACTGGTTATGGAGTAGACAGTCTTGGGCAAGCTGTGCATTTCCAATTGAATAGTCTAAACTTCATAGTGATGGACCAGTATTATCTGTATTTTTATGACATAGTGAATATGTAACGCTTTAACTACTAGTTCTAAGAAGTGAATTCTTCAACCTCTTTTATACTTTTCAGCATTTCTTCACCTCCTGAGATTAATTCAGCAGTGTTTCCTTCTACACTTTTAAAAACTTTATTATGTTTATACATTTAATTAGGATGATCCAGTTCAGAATTTTTTCCTATCATCTATCTAAATGTCTAAAGATTTATCTTCTATCATCTATCCATTGTCTATCTATCACTCTATCAACTGTCTATATATTATCTATCTATCTATTTATCTATTATCTGCTTATCTCATGGAAGGTCAAAACCACAATATATTCTCTTGCCTCAGAAGCTAGTTAATCGATACCAATAGTTTGCAGTCATTTCTGCTCTTGCTTTTCCAAATCTGTTGCAGGGTTATCTGTTCTGTTCCCTTGATCTGTCTGCAAGTTTTCCTGCCAACATCACACTGATTTTAATTATTGGCTCTCAGAATAGAATAAGTCCTCTTGTTTCAGTATTTCTTCTTTTTCATTATTTTTGATAGTTCCCTGCTGTTTTTCTTTGGAGATATAATTTTGAACAATTTTTTTTTATATAAAGTTACAAAATAGATTCCATTGGGATTTTATTTAGGGATTGCATTTAGAAGGTGGAAATTGATTTGGGAAAAATTGGTGTCATTGCAATACTTAATCACCCCAATAGTATTATCTAAATTTTATGGCTGCAAACATGTAAAACTGTCTTCTTCTGGTACTATTTTAAAAACTATTTTTTAAAAAAAAAAAAATGGTTGTACCTAAATCTTAAATATTCCATGACTACTTGTCTACTGTGTAGAGCACGAATGAGTCTAGATTTGCTTTCTTCTCACAGCCCGCGGGTTCATGATAGAACTCCTTTCTGAGAACCTTCATTGAGAGGAGCAGAAGCCACTAGCAAACCTGGGTTAACAGCTGAAGAGGTAACTTAAGTTTAAAAAAGGAGTGTACACTTCTAGATGTAAAGCTGACTCCTTTATAACTCATCTGTCTTCCAAAGAGCTAATTAGCAGTCATGTCTTTTGGAGACTGATTCATCTCCTTCTTCTTACTTTGCCAAGGACAAGGATATGTATAAACTTGAATTAAGTTTGCTGAAAGGAAGCTTGACTCTGGGGTTTCACAGATGGGCTTTCCAAAGAGGAAAAGAATGAAAATTAAAACCTTAGAGTCCAGTTTTGAGGGAAAGTATCTTGCAGTAACTTTCTAGGAGTGCCGTTGTGATTTCTTCTTTCTTTATGCCAAAATGGATTTGGGGCTGGGGAGATAACTCAGTTGTGTAAAGTGCCTGCCTTGCAAGATTGAGGTCCTGAGTTCAGATCCCTAGCATGTATGTAAAAGCCAGACATGGTGCTGGTGGCAGATGTCTATCACTCTAGCATTTGATAGAAGACAGGGGCAGAGACAGGCAGATCCTAGAGGCGACCTGACCAGATGGTAGCTGAAATGCTAAGCTCATTGTTCCAGAGAGGACCATGTCTCAAAAACTAAGGTGGAGATCAACAGAAGAAAATATCCTGACATTGATCTGTGGCCTGGCCTCCATGAACCAGAACACTCTCATCTCCCCTACACACACACACACACACACACACACACACACACACACACACACACACACACTTAGTCACAAAAAAACAAACATATAAATACAAAACAAAAAAATAAATCATTGATATACCTGGTGAAATGACTTTTAAAAGCAAATCCTTCCCATCAGACATTTTTCCCCTCACTATGAATAATGCTGAATGTTTTTTTCCCCTTTTGAATGAAAATAGATTTAGTTGAAGGAGACAGCTGGGAAGGATACAGATTCAACTATGGGCATATTGCAGGGCTGGTGGTTGGAGAGGTTGAGAGGTCTGTGTTTCATTTCTGACCTCCCACAGCCTCAGCAATTATTGGAAACGTAAGGGACAGCACACACTCCTGGTGTCAGCCTCTGATTTCTGCAGAAACTACATAATTTTTTAAAATACAAGTTTGAGTCTCAAACACCCAGCAGACTTGTGAGTGAGAGCAATAGGTTGCAAGCATATTACCTGCTTGTTATTTCTGATTCCTGCATTCTTTGCAAAATAGTTTCCCAAATACTTCTTAAAGCTTACATATAAATTTATGTTAAAATTAGTATGGATATGTTTTCCCTCTAGTGGTTTGTAGTGAGAGTATCTGCCTAATCGGTGTATCTGTTTAATATATTAATGCACGCAGTATTTATGACAGAAATTGGACACTATAGCTTTGTAAAACACCCAATAATTCACACTTTTTAAAATGAAAATGAGTTTATAGAATCTTCCGGTTTTAGGCTTTTGTAACCATAGAGGTGGTAGGGAAGAACAGTGAGGTAGCACAATCTGTTAGGTGTGTTTCCTGTTGGTACCCGGAAAAGTTAAGAAATTCAAAGTCAAATGACCTTAGAGTCAGAAGAGTCAGGATTGTTAGGAAAAGATTAGTGTGAGGAGGGTAATGCAATCCGAGGACGAGTTCTTGAGAACAGCACTCAGTGGCTACTTTCTAACCACCCTGTTTAATATTCCAAAAGGCTCACCCTGTTCTCTTTAGATGTGCTGTTCTATTGCATCTTTGTAACTTCCCTCAGTGCCTGCCTGTTTTAGATCTATTTTTCATGATAGGGTATCTTTTTCTCCTCTCTCTTATTTTTCAGGGAAAAAAAAATGCTGCAAAAAAAGATGTTTCAGAAAATCTTAATTTACCTCTTATTTATCTTATCTATTCTTTCATTTATTCATTTGTTATGGGTTTGGCTTTTGAGTAGCTACAGTATACTCCTTTTACATGCAGGATGAGATTGGAATTGCTTTTCAGAAATTATCCTACATGCCAGTTATGGATAAGAGCCATCTGTCACCTTCACATTGGGAAGACTGATGCTATCTCCAGCTGCTGATCCTCCAGGGTGTGTGTATTTGAGAAATACAGTAATAATATGCATTGCATAACTAATGTCAGAAGGTTGCTATTCTTAATGTTTTTTTTTAAATTATAAATATTATTCCCAAGCGTTGCAATATATTAGGATGAGTCTGTGGTTAAAAGCAGGAGAACATTCACAGAACTACCAGTCAGAAGTAAATGATGATACATGCATTCCCTCTATGAGTGTTAAAAGCTGACTTGTACAGTGGGAATGCCTCGGTCATCAATAGTTTAAAGCTCCATCTTGCATTTCGTTTTACTATTTTGTACGTAAGTGAGTAAATGCATGACACATTTATCCCCTACTTCACCTTCCCTTATCAATGTCTGTTAGGTCTCAGCTAGGGCAACTGGCAAAAATGAAGCATTGTAACTCTTCTGAAGACTCAGTAAAGGTAGGAGCTCGGTAGTAGCTTTATAACAGTATGTATTATTAAAGCACGTCCATTTTGCAAAAATTATCTATGCCAGGAAGATCTCCAAAGGCCTCAGTCACATTTCATCTCGAGGAAGCTTGTGTTTAAAACGTCAAAATCAAATCGCCAGTGCAGCTGAAAGGGAAGCAGTGAGATGCAGGCAAATGAAGTGGTGCGGCGGGGGGAGTTAGACATGATGATCTGACTTGCAACGGAATCTGTGTGTCATTCAGGATTTTTTTTTTTTTTTTGTCTGTAGTACATGAATTGCGAAATCATGACTGTGAAATCGTGAGCACATCAAGTTACAAAATGCAAACCTCATGCATCCATTCATCCACGTTTCTTGTAGCTATTTAGAAGGACAAATGGTAGGGCTCCCTCCATAAGAACAGAGCATGCTGCAGTCATGAGATGGTAATTTTTGTATTTCAGAGAGTGAGTAATTATACCCAGTTAGTTATACTGAATACTGAGAGCCAATTTTAGAAAGGCTGTCCATGTCCCTTTTATATTCCATACTTACTATTTAATATTAATAATTAAAATAATTAATATTAAATGTTTGGTGTTAATTGGATCATTATTTAAAAGAAACATATATTTTTTTTAATAATATGAATGTTTATCAATTCACAAACAACTGGAATGTTTTCAAAAGCATTTCTACGAAACCGTTTCTATAATGATGTGTATCTATGGAAAGAAACTGATAGAATGATATTGTTTTAAGAGTCTGATGTTTTAAGAAGTACAATGACCATATAGAAATACCTCTAATCTACATATATCTAGATAAGATTTTTTTTTCTTGTTTACAAGGAATTTTCTTACTTAGCGTTTCTTCCACTATTAACTCCCATTTTAATATCTTTATTTAATTCCATATTTGAAGTGTTTCCAGTGCTTTGAAATACTGGAGCCTCTCTCACACACCACAAAGGTGGGAAGCATATGATTTTATCGGCTTATAATAAAATCAATTTAAAGACTATACAACAAGAATTTTAAACTTAGTACTGCATCTTTTTATTTCTTAAATTTTTATGCACTTTTGAAAGACACTTGTAAAATTCAGGTATTTTAATTGTGAAATTTAAAAGCTAAACCACATATCTCCGAACATTCCCAACTCTCACGTTGCTTGTCCTCACTTGTAAGAGTATATGTTGTTTCTCATGTGCATTTGCAGAAATGTAGATGCGTTGGTTGCACAGTCTCCCACATCATGGGAGCAGCCAGTCTTCTGTTGGTATCCAGCCATTTCATCAACCTTAATTGGCATTTCCTTGGTACTTACTGTGCTGAATATATGCCACTGTGCTAAGTGCCTGAGATGATGTAACTTTAATTAAACAATTGAAGTCAATAATATCATTGGCCTCAAGGAATGATACCTATATATTACTGACAGTGAATATGCATGCATGCAGTGTGAGTCTAGTCTATGGGTCCAGCAGGCTCTGGGTACACAGCAGCTTCCGCATTCATGAGTAAGGATGCAGCAGTGGTATTTGGCAAGCACAAGGGCCTCTCTAACAGCTGCGCTGCACTTTGGCATCTTCCTGATCCCCCAGGATACAGGGATCATCTTGCTGTTTTATTTTCGGAAGGCATGTGTCATTTCCAAATGTATATTTTATTAAATTTTGAAAATTCATTAACTGAAACCCTAAATGCAGAGTATTACAACATTTTTCTTATTTCAAATCACAGGATACATTTAATGCCACTGGCAACAGTTTATAATTTGTATATGTTAATCACAATCTATCGTTGGGGTTTCATGGATTTGCTACTTCTGCTTAGGAGTTTTACCAAATATTTGTATTTATTCTCTGAATGACTCCATCTGTTTGTATGAAAGAGATTCCTAAGAAATAATTTTAGTTGTTTCCAGAATCTGGGATGCAGAATATCACAGTATATTGAATAGTGCATGGATTAAAAAATAACTAGTCGATTGGAAAACATTTCTTACACGGCCCCTGTTCCTGATTGCATAAAAGAAAGAATAAAAGCATAAATGAATGCTTTAAACAGAGATAGTTATTAGCTTCCTAAATGTTAAATGGACACAATTCTTTGATATTTCAGTTAGTAACTGTCATCTGGTTGGAGTTTTGCATTCTAGATGCAGGAATTCAGCTAATCTTTAAAATGCACACTTTGGGGGCACTTACATATGGTGGAGTAGTTGGAGTAGTAGCCTCTTTTTTTGTTGTTTTGTGTCGTTTTTCCAGACAGGGTTTCTCTGTTGTAACTCTGACTGCCCTGGAACTCACTCTGTAGACCAGGCTGGCCTCGAACTCACAGAGATCCACCTGCCTCTGCCTCCCGAGTGCTGGGATTAAAGGTGTGCGCCACCAACACATTGTAATAGCCTCTTATTCTGAGCTAAATGTGTAAGGAATGTGAGAATGGAACAAACCCGCGCAGTAAAGCAGCACCATTGCTGGAGTCTGGGGAGAGACTGATAATAGAGGAAACTGAGACATGATGCATAGAAGTCAGGAAAGGAGACACATGGTGACTTCGCCTCATTGTCAATAACTTAAACTTTTCTCTGACTAGGCTTATGTTTTGACCAAAAATTTCAGTACTGTATACCTCACTGGGGTTTAAGAATGCTTGTAATTTACTTCCTTAAGATGGAAGAAATTCCAATTTTACCACTTTGTGGGTATTATGTTGTTTTTTGTTCTCTTCCAGCAAGCCAAGAAGTGTTGTTGATCGATGCAAAAAAAAAAAAAAAAATAGCTTCAATTTAGCGTCTGAAAATATTCCCTTGGACTTCAGATTTTAATTATTATTTTCTGATTCTCCCATTATGTCAAGACAATAAAATATATTATTAGCAGATTATGTACGTGGAATAAATTAACCTTTTCTTTAAGGTTAAAATAATGCATATTGACTATCATTTGAAGTCGAAAAAAAAACTTAGCCGAACAGTAGAGGGTTACTTCCATAGAAGCCTCAGAAATGGGCTGACCTCAGTGACCAGTGTCCCTTATAGTGTATGTCAGAGTTCGTATCACACAGTCAAATGCATTCCTCCCACCTCCAGTCACTCTTTTGTGTCATGTTTTTTGTGTCTTTTGTGTCACTTTGGGAATAAAGAAGGTTGGAACTGCTTTAAACGTTTATCTAACGATAAGCTTGTTCTACTGTTTGTGAGTTGGAGCAAAGTTAAAGATTTTTAATATGTGAATGCATGGTTCTGTTATTGAGAATTATTTCCCTGATGGGATTCTTGAATGAAGTTTCTCCTATTTTGCAAGTAGAAATGTGACTGGTAACCACCATTCTGTTTTACACTCTATTTCAGGAAAGAAAGGGAAGGTTAGATGGCCTTGAGAGAGAGAAAGAGAGAAAGGAAGAAATTTTCACAGCCCTTTTTGGCTGTTCGAAGCTTGGAGAGCAAGAGCTGAGAGTGAGCTGGACTATCATCTCAGCTCAATGTTCTTGAACCCTATTTCTCCCACTGATGTTCCTTTAAACAGTAAACAACCAACAAAGCCTGGCTCTCAGGATCTCAACCCTTACATCCTCTAAGTAAAGTTCCCAGAAGTCAAGTGGCTCAAAATCCCAAGCACAAGCTACACTTGGCAAAACAGCTGCACATAACCAAATTATAGCCACAGGCAACCAACAGTCCAAATCAAACTTATTATCATCCAGCACACCTGGGATGGGAACAAAAACGTAGTCCAAATGCCATTTTGCATTTTTAAAGAAACCAAAATAACAAAACTCCTTCCAAGAATCCTGCTACATAGAAAATATGATGAGTTGAGAATGTCCCCTAAAGACAAATATAACGTCCCCTAAAGAAAAAGAAAAACAAATATACAACTTATAAAAAGTCTTATTGCAGGCTGAAAAGATGACTCATTTGGTTAAGGGTTTGCTGCATGAGTGAGGACCTGAATCTGAATCCTTAGCACCCATGTAAATGCAGGTGGGAACAGCAGACTATCTGCAATCCTAGAAGTCAATAGATGGAAACAGGGGACCCTGAGCAATCTGGCTTGCTGGATTAGCCAAATTCATGAGCTCTGTGTCCAGCAAGAAACAATGTGTCCAGCAATATAAATGGTGAAAGTGAATTGAGGAAGACATATGTAAACTCTGGCACACACACAAAGAGAGAGAGGGGAGGGGGTCATGCCCATCCACACACATATATGCCCATATACATATCCCAGAACAATGTAAATATTCATGCACACCACATATACATACATACATGTGACACATAAAACATGCTTTATAGGTGGAGTTTGGTCTGCAAAGCTTCCTTTTTAATCATGGTACTTTGAACAGTGTTGGAGACAGACTAGTTAGACTCATCATTAAAATTCTAATATGCCTAAAATTTCTCTGACTTTGGTTTTTTTGATGACTGTTGTTAGTAATGTTTGGCAAGCCAAAGAAAATGGCAAATGAAACCAAAAATCTATTACTAAAAAAAGTAAAACCAGGAAAAAAATAAATCAGGCAACCACTAAATATACGCTATTCTTTTAGAAAATGCTATATTTAAAAACTGGGAATATTGTTACGTATTTGTTGATTTTTTTCTTACTTTTTAGAGTAGTATCCAAATTATCAAGATTCAATTTTAAAGTCTGTGAAGAGACTAAAGAGACACAATTCTGGTATTAAATGTATGAAAACTGTTTATGTTGGTAGAATCTCAAACTACAAGAACAATAAAGCATTTAAAAGAAACTTGTAATTGTTCTCTGCATTCACGCTGAGCTCCAAAAGAAATGATTATTATAGGTCATTTTGGATGAAGACATGTTGCAGTAAATAAAATTACTGATGCTCAGCAATGCATGGAGACAATTTATGAGCTTTCCCAACTGTCTTAGTCTTAGTTCTATCAATACTCCTAGCCCTAGAAAGGAGTTTATGCCAGAAAGCTGTCTGATTCAAGTCTCTGAACTTACTACTCAGCTCATCAATTTCCTTCTCTGAGTAATGCAGGCTCTTAATAGATAGAAGATGTGTGTTGTGGAATTTTATTTTTAGTTATATATAAAATAATTGTTTGATGTACTGTTAGGTGAGGGGCTCCCTAGTCTTGCAATTTTGTATTGTCTACAGGTATTGGATTTATGTGGGGAAGCTGATTGCTAATGATCTGCATGTGCTATCAGTAGAACACTTGAGTTTTGGATAAACAAAACAAAACAAAACAAAAACCCACCTGACCTCAGACACTCGGGATTCCACTGTCCAGGATGGCACTGGTCACGATGGTGGTTCCTTCTACTGAGGTCTGTCAGGATTTGCAATTATGAAATATGCTGCCAACAACATAGCAACATAGCAACAAAGCAGCCTAACAACTACAGATGTGACCTACTCTTTCTTGTTTGTTTGCTACATTATAGGTATCTCTGGCACCTGAAAGCCATTTCTTGGAACTGAATATTACACTGACTATTCCATTGCTCTAGTTTGTCCAATCTTTAAATTTTATTAGTTGTTATCTGTGAGATAGTGTGGAGTTTTTTTAATATGCATGAAATTTTTTCTCTACATTTTTAATATTTGCATAACATCCATATTGAAAACATATCATCTTTTGAATTAATGAGTGTTACTGGGGATTTAAATTGTTTTAAATTCATGCTATAACAAATAATTCTGCTATAGATAATGTCGAAAAATCAGTAATTAGTATGATCATCAAATGTGCCAATAATACTTTTCTAAGCATAAACCCTTAAATTTTGAGTTTGTTAAAATTGGTCTTTGGAATGTGTGATCTTGGTGTTTCTCTGTCTTGGATCAATGACACTTGTGGTAGACTAACTGCACTATAAAAGCAGCTCACTCTTAGAGCATTAGCACTGAAAACTTCCCTTCTTGCTCACATAGTCTCCTGGGGCTTCTTATGGTCAGTGGTTCTGACATTTGGCTTTGGACTAAGAAACAAACTCAAGGTCAAGGCTTCTTCACAGAGTTCCCACCATCACAGAGTCGATGGAAGTATCTTCAAATGATACATGGTAACTCATGCCTGCACCTAAAACAAAGGACTTCACTTCAGCCAACACTATAACTCCTGACTAAATTTATCTAAATCTATGCATGGTTGTGACTATATTATCCATCTTCAGGTGGGTGTCTATGCCCATGTATGTTTTGCATGAGTAATGGGAATGGTAATGACGACAAGCAGTCTTTCTGTGCTCAGGAGGAATAGAAAATGTTTTGGTGAGCACATGGAATGTTTCTTGTTTCCGGATCGTTTTTCTTAACTTTATTCAGATGAGCATGGATACCAAGGCTGTATATTTACTTGCTGTCCCAGCATAATTGTTCAGAATACCTTATCCAGTATTGTGCCTTGGTTTGCATGATAAATCCTATGGTCCTGTAACTATAACTCAGCACCACCCTAATGTGGTTCTGTCCTACACTCTCCTTTGATATCCACATCCACGCCACTCTGGCAAGATGGGTTTATCTACCATAGAAGACAATGCAGTCCCCAGAATGCAGAGAATAGTGCTGAATATTCCTCCCTTGAGAGTAGGAACTAAAAGAAGATAGGTTTTAGTTCAAAATGAAAGGGACATTTTTACAGTTGACACGTCTTAAAACACGGGAACTGGCTACCTTAAGAAATATTAATGCGCTATGCCTGTTTATATGCAGGTGGGATTGGATGGTTGAAACATATATGTTTCAAATGTCTCTCAGTCCTATAATTCTAGGAGTTTTAAATGTCTTGGTCCACACTTGGAATGAAGCCAACTGGGCCTTTTCTGGGGCCCACCCTTTACTGGAAACTGCACTTATTAGTGACAGCTGTGATGTGACTGGTTCTTCAGATGAAGGGCTCAACCACAGCTTTCTAAAATAGCTTAATGCTGGGGATATTTTCCATGTTTCAAAAAGTGGAATTTCCTCTCTTTGCCTTAGGGAATTGCTGCTGAAGAATTTAATACTTTGTCTTTTCAACTGAACTGATAAAAGCATGGCTCTTCTTGAGGCACTATTTTGAAGTGCACCATAGATTCTACAATTCTGCTCATGCTTGCTTGAAGTAAAGAGAAGGAACTCGGATTAGTTGCACTTCCAAGATGCAGTGAGTGATTCTGGCTGTGTTCTCTCTCCTCTCTACGTCTCCAAGGGCTTACCTTGCCTCTCACATTCTGTAAAATATTAAGAAGGAGGGAGAGATGCAGAGAGGGTTAAGGAGAGAGAGGAAAGACAGAGAGAGAGAGACAGAGAGAGATCTTAGAAAAGTCATTTTATAACTTATGCATTTCAAATTATGCATTGGTAGACTTTCTTAGTCATGGAACACTTAAAATTTGATAATAAATACGTATATTGTGAGACATATTAAAGAAGAACTGTATAATTTCCAAAAATGAACTACCACCAGGGACAATGGGAAAGTGGATAGGTAATATACTTGTGTTGTTATTATAACTGCTCAGAAGGAAGAATTATTGAGTTACTTAAATAGCATATTTATGAATTTGAAAATTAGTAGGCTAATACATTTAATTTTTTTCTCTTTTTTTAGTTTTCTTCCACTTTTGATTCTTTTTCTCCAGAAGCATGAACCAAACCAAATCCACAAACCTCAGCTTCCTGGGTAGGTCTTAGTTAAACCATGGAGTGCAGGCTCCAGTTCTAAGAATACCACCAGCCAACTTCACCTCTTCTTTCCCTGATTTTGTTGTCTCTTCTATCACTCTCTTCCCTTTTTCAACTGCTCACCACCCAGCAACCTTTGTTTATTTACTTTGAAAGGTACTAACGGTGTTGTTTCTGATGAGAAAGTTACTGCTGTTGTACTGGTACTTCTTGTGGCAACATGACTTCCTCCATGCCTGTATTCAATATATTTTCTCACTAGTTATAAACACTTTGAATATAATGGACCTGTGTGTATGTGTGTGTGTGTGTGGTTTTCTTCATTCTCTTTGTGTTTCAAGTTTGTTGAATTTGGAGGATTTGTGGTTTTCATCCAATTTAATTTCTCCTTTGCCTTCTCTTTAAATGACTTATTTATTTTTATTATATGTGCATGAGTGTTTGCCTGCATGAATATATGTGCACAGTATACATGCAGTGCCCTAGGAAGCCAGAAGAGGGTTTCAGATGCCCTGGAACTGGAGTTTCCCAGATCCTCTTCAAGAATAGTAAATACTCTTAACCACTGATTCATCTCTCTGCCCATCCTTGTAGACCTTAAAGATTTCAATTAAAAGTAAATATAGCTATTTGAAATTATTGAACAGCTCCTTCTCTTCTGCTTCATTTTGTAGAAATGCTATTGTTATGACTTCAAAACCACTAATATATTTTTTTTCCGTGAGCCCTAACCTACTATGAGTACCATACAATGTACTTAGAGTACTTTTATTTTTGACACTGTAGTTTTCGTCTCAAAAATTTTGATTTGAGTCCTTTTCAATCCTCCTATTTTTTAAACACATAGAATGATGTTAGAATAATTTTTTTAATGTGCTTGCCTTTTGATTCTAACATCTGTATGTCTGAGTTAGTTTGGACTGACTAAAAAGCATCCACAGCATGCTTTTTGCTTGAAAATTTTAATTTATTGAGAGTTGCACATATTTTATTCCCATGGGTTGTCTAGAGCTTTCTTGTAGGACATAGTTACTGGGAAACAGTGTGATCCCTTCAAGACTTGCTTTTAAGATCAACTAATGGAGACCAAACAAGTGCTTACTCTCAGGTTTGTCAATCCCTGCCCTGAGGTCAAGTGCTTCTGTGATCCCTGTCCAGCATTCATGAAGTTCTTTATTTCAGGTAACAGGGTTGCCAATAACAAGCTGTGCATGAGCCTTAATTCTCTTCAGGGTTCTTTCCCTAGCTTAGCATGATTTCCTCATATGAAGACACTGATCTAGACTTATCTAAATAATTGGAAGATACCCTACGCTGGTTTCTCTGTACGGAAAGCTTATTTCCAATACATTAGCCTATAAACACTTCCATGGTCCCCTCAAGCTCCACTTCACCTCTTTAGGTCAAAGAGTGAGTCTCCACTCTTGCTTTGGGTTCCCTTCTATACCACAGAACATGAAAAATACATCATCTTATACATTTAGAATGAAGTAGACCAGGGCAATCCTACACCTCTTAAAAATGTAACCCATGGGACAAATAACACATCATCTTTTGGCTTCTTTCTCCAATATTCCTTTCTTTTATCTCTTTGAATGAATAAAAAATATCCTTGTAAAGGGTTGATTTAAATATTTTATCAATTTATTTCTTATTTCAGATTACCAGGCAAGCATACAGCCACAGCATCTTTTATTCCAAAATTTCTTTCTTCTAATTATTAAGTATGTGTATGTGTCTGTGCCAGTGTGTGGGTATGTGCATACGTGAAGAGGCCATTGGATGCCTTGGAGCTGGAATTACAAGCGATTTTGAGCCATTCAAAATGGATGCTAGGAACCAAACTTGGTTCCCCCTGAGAAGAGTAATATGTGTTCTTCGCCACCAAAACATTTCTCCAATACTGGAAGCAGAATTTCTTATCCTGACCTTTTCCTTCTCCCCACAACTACCCACTCAACATTCAAACATGAATGTCTAACAGACATTCCAAATGCATCACGCACGCAAATGAATTCTTTATTCATTGCATACACTGCTTTTAATTTCTCCTCTGCACTATATTCAAGCCCAAAATTTTAGAGTCATTCTCCTTCATTTCTTTCCCATCTCACAGAATATCTGTCACTAAACACTGTTAACCCCACCTTCAATATATCTCAAACTCACTGATACTGCTTTGTTCCAGTGTGAAACCACATTACAGCAATAGCCCAGACAGGGGCCTGACAGGCATGACAGAAGGCACTTGCAATGTGATAAATTGGGAGAGAATTTAAGGAGATTATTTTAGAAGGCAAAGATAACGGTAAGGAAACAAAAATAGAAGTAATATATAATCTAGAGCTAGTAGTGATGGGAAGTGATTTCTACCCTCAAATATGATAGGGCAAAGGGAGGAAGAAGAAGAAGAAGAAGAAGAAAAAAGTTCAGGGAAGTAAACAACCAGCTGTGGCCCTTGATAGATAGATGCAGCCAGATATTGAGCAACATGGTTGCTGGGAAGCTGGAGAGTTAAGTATACTGACCTCACCTCTTAATTTGGTTTCATCCTGATAGCTGTATGAGCTGAGCCCAGCCAAAATCTAAAGGCTGAAAAACCTCTCCAAGACAGAACAGAAAAGACAGAGCAAAGAGATGCTATTGAGCCCAACTCACAGTGGTGGTCTCATTCTATTCAAACCCTCTATAGACTGTCCCCTGTATTCAGAGGGACTCATTGAAAATATAAATCTATTTATGTCATCCCAGGGCTTAAAATGCTGAAATGGCTCTCCCTGACACTTAGAATAAATAAAACTTAAAATCGTTATTGAGATCTAAAGTTTCTCCATGAGCTCATCCTTGGCGACTTTTCCAGAGCAATCTCTAATTACTCTCCTCATCTCTTATTCTGCTGAGGCTGTGATGGCCTTGCTGCTATTGCTCAGTTCTCTAAATTCCACTTTGCACTTGCTGTTCTCTCTACTGAAAGTTCTTCCACATTCCCTCCATTTCATCTTTGGGAGGTCTTCAAATTGGCTCATTTACTGTGTCGGTTGGTTTTAGGTTAAATTGGCACATTCTAGAGTCATTTTGGAAGAGCTCAGTTGAGAAGATGCTCCCATTAGACTGACCTTTGGGCAAGTCTGTGGTGCATTTTCTTGATTATTAATGGATGGGGGTTGTGGAGGGACCAGGCACCTGTAGGCAATTCCATTCCTGGGCTGGTGGTCCTTGGTCCCATAAGAAAGAAGGCTGAGCAAGCCATGAGGAGCAAGCCAGCAGGGAGCAGTCCCCCATGGCTACTGCATTAACTCCTGCCTCCAGGTTCTTTCCTTGAGCTCTTGCCCTGGCTTCCCTCAGTAATGGAGTGGACCTGAGAGTTTTAAATAAATTCGTTCCTCCTCCAATTTCTTTTGGACAAGGTGTTTTATCACAGAAGTGGACGCCTTAGACACCTAGAGTTGTAGCTTTATTCTTCTGTTTCTTTATGCTGTTCCATTTTATATTGCATCACAGTGGTTTCTATCTCTTCCTTCTTACCTCCCTTCCTCAGTTAGACTGTAAACTCCTTGAGGGTAAGTGGTTTGTCGTTAAGGCTTCTGTAGCCCTGGGAATAGAGCAAATATTATCATATTATAGAAACTGAACAAGCATAAACTGGACACATTGGTGTGTCAGGTAATACTCTTCTCTTTTCCAAATTGTGAGAGATTTTTCTTAACATTCCTTCAGGTTTCATCATATTATGTGTCACTGTGTATTTTTTTGTTTTATTTCTCAAAATATTCATTGATAGTATATTTGTTCACACAGGCTGCTTCAACAAGTAATTTGTTCTAAACAGTTTAAACCAGAAAAACTGTTTTCTCACATTACTAGAGGATAGAATTCTGATTCCAAAGTGTGGTAGATATGATGGTTTGCTTTAGTTGCCAAGTGAGTACAAACAAGAATCATCTGGGAAGAGAGTCTCAATGAAACATTTTCTACATCATGCTAGCCTATAGGCAAGTCTGTAGGAGATTGTCTTCGTTGTGTTAATTAGTGTAGGGAGACCCAACCCCATGGGTTTGGGTCCAGAACTGTATGGAGTGGAAAAGAGGATCTAAGTATCATCATGCACATATTCATTTCTGTTTGATCTTGCCCATGAATGTGATCTGATTACATGTTCTATGTCCTGGTCATACTGACTTCTACCATGATAAAATGTAACTGGCATTGTGAGCTAAAATAAATCTTGTATCCCCTAAGTTACTTGTCAGGGTATTTTATCACAGCAACAGTGGCAAACCTAGGAGAGCAGGATTGGTTCCTTTTTGAGAGCCCTAAGGAAGAACACTCTCTCTTCTTCTGCCATGTCTTATGGCAGATTTATGGAAATCTTTAGTTTTCCTTGGTGCATCTTTAATGTTACATTACATTCCAAGTGTAAATCACTGCTTCCAAGTCTTCCTTTGTTGCAAGAATGCAGCTATCAGGGAGACTATATCTACATAATTTCATCTTGAATTAACTTAAAATAACAATTAAAATGATTGGTTTAAGTGAGGTAAGATTTTGAGGTATTGGGGGAATCATACTATCAACACATAAACTTGAAGAACCACGACTTAATTCACAAAACTTTGTGATACTGTTATGCCTCAAATAGCTAGAAATATAAAAGAAAAATAAATATTTCTTAAAGTTTTAGCTATTTCTTTTGAAGTAATTAAATATTTTTCTAAAAGTTGCAAGTAAAGAATTTCTAAGCTGAGCAGTGGTGGCACATACCTTTAATCCCTTTAATTTCAGCACTCAGGAGACAGAGGCAGGGGGGTCTCTGTGAGTTCAAGGGCAGCCTGGTCTATAGAGTAAGTCCAGGACAGCCACCAGAGCTACAACAAAGAAACCCTGTCCTTAAAAAAAAAAAAAACCTAAAAAAAGAAAAGATTTTCTATATCTCCTTCATCCATACACTTCAATAATATTTTATTTTGTTTGTAACTGCCATATTCCACCTACTTTTCTCGTTCCCTCCTTACTCTTCTCTCTCTATTCCCTCCCTCTCTCTTTCCATCTCTCCCTATTACCACAATCCCTTTGCAGCTATATGAGAATATGCTGTACTCATGATTTCCTATTTAGCCCTAAATTCATGAATTCTATACTGCGTAAATCTCCAAATTAATTGACAGACACACTCTAGCCACCCAAATGAGTAAATCAACACCAACACAATAGCTTCTAGTCAACAAAACACATTCAATTTCCCCCCAGTGTCTCAGCAACTTCTTTTTCTTTTTGGCTAGGACTGAATTCAGACTCACAGGTTTCCTTCAGTTGTCATGTGTCATTGGCCTCTCTAAATCTGCAAGTTTCTTCATCTTTTGGGACCCCAACAGCTTCATTCTGTGAGTTGTCTTTCGGTTTATCTTTGCAAATTGTCCTTCTGTCCCTCCTCACACTGAGCACCCCTGATGGCCTCCTCACACTGAGCACCCCTGATGGAATAGCTCAGCGATGCTGCTCTGCTCTTCTCAGGGACTCCGTGTCAACTACCAATGATGTTTATTGGTCTCACTGCTGGAGATGTTCACCATGATCATCGGTACAGGACGGGGCAGATTTCTCCATCTAATGTCCCTGTAGTTCCTATGGTAACTGAAAAGTATTTAGGAGAGAGAACATCTGAGGCCATGTTGATAGCTTAGACATCCTCAACCCTCCATCCCTCTACCTAAGCATTTGTTACTGTGACCATGCCCTTAGAGTTTTTGGATGACAACCTTTTCAAGTTTCTTAATGTCTGCTATTCTATTTTCAGGTGCAAGTCCATGTTCAATATCATATATATAATTTTTTTTCATATTGTATTTTATATAAAATACAATTATATAAAATACAATATTTTATATTGTATTACATTTGTGTTCTATCATAAGACTTAGAGACTTAAATCATAAATATTTAATACTTAATAGTTAAAAACTGATAAGAGATAAAAAATATGAAAGCCTTGTCTGAAAATGGAAAATTCATTATGTATGTTGGATATAATGTCATCAGGAATTTCTGAGAGATATGCCATGGATAGGGAGAAGAATAAGAAGGAGGAGGAGGAGAAGGAGAAGGAAAAGAAGAGGAAGAGGAATTAGAAGAAAAAACAAGAGAAGGAGAAGGAGACGATGATGATCATAAAATATCATTGTAAATCTAACTTAATTCAAGTCTTCACTGAAACATGTTACAGTGATATAGAAAAAACAGAATAAAGAAGTGAGAGAGGACAATGAAGTCTTGAATCTCCAGTGAGACAGACAGTTGGAGATATTCAGGACAAACAGGTAGAGTGTAAAGACAGACCTAATCTAGAGATCATTCTGGCCAAAGAAATACCTTTTTACTTTGAAAAATAGTTTGAAGCATTGAAGCACTGGCTTGAATCTCAATATACGCTGATACCTTGTCTTGGCAGTTATCTCAAATGAAAGCGGCTGATAGCACATTAGTCTTTTGATTTTAATGAGATAGAGCTGTTCTTCCTCGCTTAACAGACCCTAAGCTTAGGAAAGCTATAAAGAATGTGTTACAATGGAATAAAGTTGCATGAAACTCTGGGTACTGTCCCAAGGTTACCCCTTCCCCTTATTTAAAATTAAGGGGAGGCAGATATTACTTGTGCTAATCGTATCTTCAAAGACACTGACATCTTTGCCTTCTGTAAATAGATATTTTTTACCTTTACTGAAATACAGCTTCAGTTAAAGTAGCACGCCATGGAGGACGTTTCATAAGCAGGCGGTCAATATGCTTCTCTCGCTAAGAGTCCAAGAACCAAAGATTCTACACATAAAGCACCACACATTCAACGCCCAATGTTAGTCCACAACTCACCCACACTACACTCTCTTTCAGTTCCACTTTCCTTATTATTATCTACTATTCTATTTCCTCCTTCATCCAAGTAAATTCTGCAATCCCACAAAGTATTGACAATTTGCAATCTTCTCATCCCTGGCCACAGCAGTAACAAATTCCATTTGGAAATGGTCCTGCTTTGGACCTAGACCTAGGCAGAAAACAAGACAGGAAGTCTCTATTTTAATGCAATACTGTTCCTAAACAATACCAGTATACCTCTATCCTTCTGGCTCTTTTCTTTCAAGCTTTCTGTCATTATTTTCCTTCCCTGAGGGGTATTTTGGGTGACAAGACCTTTCTTCCAAAAAAGGCAAGATTTGGACCACCTTCCTGGTTTAGATTTTTAAAGTCTCAATCTGGTCCTGTGCGCAGAACTGCCTCTTCCGTCTGGACTCATGCTCTGTTCTCACCAGATACCCTGAACAGCCTTGCAAACTCATCAACAGTGTTCCCCATGGAGGTGATCTTTATATAGCCCTCAATAGGGGTAGACCTGTCACTGATTTTCTGCAACATTTCCTTTGCAGATACCTTTTAAAGATTACCTACTGGATATATCCTGCAAGTGTTTTGCTACTGAGGGACAAGAATGGCAGCAGATTGTCCAGCCTTCATGTTCTCCTCTATAATCAAAGCTGGCAGCATGAATGTAGGGGCTGTCTGTTTTTCTACTCATGAGAAACCCTTCACAGACAGGCTGTAAACAGCTTGGGTGGTATTGGCATGATACCACCTCACTTTCCTGCCTACGCCTTATGATTTTTTAGCTCGTTACTTTGCACACGTGTACCATGTATCTAAATATATTACTAGAGTTGGTTGGGAGTTGATTTTTGTTCAACTTTCACATAGGTGATGCTTTTGTTAGTTTAGGTAATTTTTTCATACAGAGAAATATACACTTAAGTGTACAATTCAAAAGGCGCTGACAAATTAAACACCTCTATCAGGAGACAGATTCTATTTGCTGAAGAGATTGCTCAGATGTTAAGAACGTGCACTGCTCTTGTAGAAGATCTGAGTTCAGTTCCCAGAACTATTGTCAGATGGCTCACAAACTCCTCTGTCTCCAGATTAGGGAATCTGACTCCCTCTTCTGTCTTCCAAGGGGATTCACATACACATGTGTATGGACACACAGGCACACAACAAAAAAAAATAATATTAAAAAATACACATTTATAAACAAAATAGAGGCCATGAATTTGAAGAAGAGCAATGAGGAATATGGAGGAGGTTTTGGATTGGGGAAAGAGAAGGGAGAAATGATATACTTAAATCTCAAACATAAAAGAAATATTTTTAAACAGTATACACTACATCATCTCGTTTAGATTCTACTATCTCCAACCAGGAAATCCCCACACCTCTTAAGCAATTTCTGTCTTTATTTCTATCTCCACATCCTGAACCTTAAATAAATTTAATCAAATTCCATACATGCTATGTATGCTGTATGATATTTTATGTCTGATATTTTTTTCAGTCATGACAGTTTTGACATTTATCAACATTACTGGTTCTATCAGTAGTTATTCCTTATTATATGAATATGCTTGTTTGCTTACCCAGCCTTTCACTGATGCATCTTTTGGATAGTTGCCAGTTTAGGGCTATTATAAATGAAGTTGTTATAAATATTCTTCAAGAGAATTCTTTTGGATCCTTGCTGGATCTCTGTAAATACAGAGTGATTGATGGGACGCAGCAAGTTCCTGTTTAGTTTTTTCAACCAATTGCAAAAGTTTTCCAAACGAAATTTAGTATTCCTTCCAGCAATGTCTGGCAACCCAGATTTTCTACACTCTCACTAATGTTTGATGTCACCTGTCTTGAATTTTTCTCTTTGGAACAGGTGTGTAGACAGCGATTCTAATAGGTATAATTTTCATTTGTACTTCCCTCATGATGGTTGGAACATTTTAAGATGCACTTTCAACTTCTGTTTGTACCCTCCAACATTGTCATTGCCCTTTCTACTATTGCTTTTCTAAACCTTTTTGTTTTTTTGTGTGAGGTTCTTTGTATATTCCGGATGTAGGGACTCTTTAGGATCTATATACGTTCCATTCTGCTCTTGGCCTTTTTGCTGTCTGTGTTGTCTTTCGTTTGATGGATTGAAGTTTTTGTATTTTCATATATTATACTCTACCCCTATTCTGCTTATTTGTTTATTTTCTGTCTGTCTGGTTGGGTTTAAGAAAGAGCCCCACATAGCCCAAGCTTGCCTGAAATCCATGATCTTGAACCTGTCTTTGGTCCTCCTTACTCCATCTGTATGCCAACGTATCCAGGTATGTGTTATTCTTCACGCTAAGAGACATGTGCCTAATGCAATGCAAAATAGGTAGTTGCCCATTTCCCTTTAGTAAGATTTAAAAGTATAGATTTAATGTTCAGATGTGGGTACCAAAAGCAAAATCTTTACAAAGGCGTAAAAACAAAATCCCCTAAAATTACACACGGATCCAAAAACAGAGAAATAAACTTATAAAATATTTTTATTAAGGTGCGATGTAGAACTTGTGCTTCATCTTATCTCTAAGATTCATGCAATTTAGCATCATTTATTAAAACAAATTAATAAAATTTATCTTCTATCTCTGTTGGCACTCTTATGAAGAAACAACTTACTGTATGTGTATGATTCTATTTTGAATTCGTTTCTCAGTTACCCCAGTATATTAGCCTACCCACTGTCTTGATTACTACAGATCTGGAATAAGTCTGAAATTAAGCAATATGTATAATTCATCTTTGCTCATCTTTTCCAAGTTTGTCTGGGTTATTCTAGGATATTTGCATTTTCATATACATCCTAAAATTGTCTAGTCAATTTTCTTTAATTAAAAAAAATACTACTTGGATTCTGATTGGACTTTTTTTTTAAAAATCAGGAATGAGTCCAGAACTGGAGACACAGGCTTATAACCCTGCAATCAGGAGGCTAAAGCAAGAAGATTACAAGTTGGAGGCAGGCTCCGACTGTTTGAAAACAGAATAAAACAAATAAAAACAACCGGAATAGAATATTGTTCAACTGTTTTTTTCACCTGAGAATTCTCAGAGCATTGTAAATGCAGCATATTACACTGGCTTTTTTTTTCCACTAAAGTTTTTTTTTTTTGGGTACCAGCATCGAACCCCATTCCATTTTCTCTTTCCCTTTGAGACAGGGTTTCACTACATGTCTGGGGCTTGAAGTCCTTCTATGGCCAGATAGGCCTTGAACTTGTGTTCCTTTAATTCTTCAGCCTTCCTAGCTAGTGTTACAGTGCTGTGTCAGCAGGTCTGGTTTTTGCTCTTTAAATTTTATCCAGTCTTTAATTTCTGGGCTTAACCTCCTGTGGTCATGATGTATTATGATTTTATATATATCTGGAGTTAATCAATTTGCTGATGATTTGTTTACTAATATTGTTAATATTCCTGCATTTTTTATAAAGCTTTTATCAGGATTATATGTCATGGTTATACTCTTGTTGCTGAAAGTATTTGGAAAGTACTTGTTTTAATTTTTGAAAGACTTTGTGTTACAGGGGTATTATTTCTTAGAAATGGGTTTTATAAAATTTACTAACCAAATGATTTGTATGGGGATGCTTTTGGTGTGAGAAGAATACAATATGCTGTCTAGTAGATACCGGCATGCAAGCCCTGTTCCTTGCACACTAATTTTGGTAAATTGTGAAGGTTTTAGATTTTTTTTTTCTATTTCATCTAAATTATAGATTGGTTTCTTGGTTTTGCTGTTTTGTTTTCTGAAGTAGGATATCATGTGGTTCTGGCTTGTTTTAGGATTCCCCGTACAGGCACAGATGATCCTGAAGTTCTGATTTTCCTGCCTCTGGTTTCTAAATGCTGGCATTGCAGACCCGCCCCACCATGGAATCCAGAGCTTCATGCACACTGGAGACATACTATCAGCCGAGATATAACCCTAGCCCCACCACTGTAAGTTTTACGGGCATAATGTTTATTTCTTTACTGGTTAGCTTCTATCTCCTGTTTCTCTCTTTACTTCCTCAGGCAGAAATTCATACAATTATATATTCATAAAAATATATTTAGGAGCATGTGATCAATGTCCAAGTAGCCGCAGTTTCCTAGAAATACCGATGTTGCTGACATATAATTGATTTCCAGTCTTACGATAGGACGTACTCTTTCTCGTTTTCATTCTCTCAATTGATTGAAACGAACTTTGTGGCCTAGCGCATGATCTAGTTTGGTGAGTTTTTCACTGCAAAAATTATGTACCTCTCTTGTTTGGGGGTAGAGTGTTACACAGATACCCGCAAAACTGGAACAGCTCAGAGTGGTCACGTCTTCTAGATCGTATGCATTTTTTTCTCTGCTTCTTTATCAGTTATTGAAAGAAAGCTGTTAAAACCCCTGACCGCAATTATTGGGTTGAGAAGGAAAGTCTGATACCCGTTACTTTATTATAGCTGGAAACAGAAATTGCCACATTTATTTCGATGATGTTTGAGCCATCTCAGAATATCACCACAATTTTGCCTGTAAACTGTGGGATATCCAAATGGTGGGTTATGGCGCTATTAAAAGGAGTCAATAATTATCTAGTGACTGAACTAATAATGCTTTTCACATTTTTGTCAGATTTCTCCACTTTAAAGTTATTAAACCTCCCTAAACCTCATTAAACTAACCCCATTATCACATTCCGTACTCATGGAGTAAGGAGTTCTGTTCCACTTTCTTGGGATGTTATGCCTATCTAAATTATTTGGAATTGTTTTCCAAGGCATATTTTGTCTCTTCACCTCCCTTTATTTACGTATCCAATAACTAATTTATAATACACATGAATATATATAGTATAGTTTGGATTGTAACGTAATAGTACTCCTTTTTGTTGCTAAAATTCCTCTAGTTTTTGTGTTGGAGTGACCAAAATGAGAGAAGCATTTATGTCTTCTAAATACTCTTTCTGAAATACAGGGTTATCCTGGTGAAGGAAGAAGTCCACAGGACTATGAGATAAAAAGATTATCATTTCCCTTTGACCTGAGGGAAAGAAAACTGTGCTCCAGCATCATATATTTTGCAGTTCTCAACTCTGACCCCACCTCTATCTATGGCCCCAACCATCACCACTTGCCCAGCCTCTGTGGCAGAGACCTTGTTGAAATACCCAACAGTCATGGGTCATCCTTGGGATGGGAAATCCTTTTCAGCTGGGTTGTTGAGCCACAGAGCAGACTTTATAGCTGTTGGGAACTTCCACAGACCAAAGGGAGTGGTCGGGAGATGGGTTAGAGACAGTGGTGCTCAAACTTTCTAATGCTTGACCCTGTAATACAGTTACTCATGTTGCGGTGACACACAACCATAAAGGTATTTTCCTTGATACTTCACAATTGTAACTTTGCTACTGTTATGAATCATAATGTAAATATCTGATATGCAGATGGTCTTAGGTAATCCCTGTGAAAGGATTATTTGTGACCCACAGGTTGAGAAGTGCTGGTAGACTCAGCCAACCTGGACTAATACCAGAGTTGTTCAAGGGTATGTGTGAGGTCAATGGTTATATGGATTAAAGCCAGGGGGAGAAAAGGATTATAGGCTGCAGACCTGGGTCTGCTTGTCAGTCTGATGCTCTTCAGACAACCCAAGGAGCCCAAGAGTAAAATTTGCTATCAAACCAAACTTCTTGGTCACAATGAGGTATATTTGTCAATTTAGAATTATACTACAAATTTGATTTTTTTAGTGTGGTGGATAACTTTTGTCTGTCTAGATGTCTGGTTTGTAAGAATCCATATATACTATTACATTTAATCTAGAATATATTTTGGACAATCTGGAAATGAATCAAAGACTTATTTTTAATAATAATAAAATCAAAATCAAGTTTCAACTCTAGCTCTTTCATAAATCAGTCCATAAGTGGAAAAAAATGATTTAAAATCTTTGGAGCTCTGCTTTTTATACTTGTAAAAATAATAAAAATTTACTTCTGTATCAATACTATTTCTGTCACTTACGAGACATGTTACTTTGAGTTTCTTGTCTCTAACTCTGAATCTCAGTGTTTGAATATAAGGTGTGCATCAGGTAACTGATTGTCTATTGTAGTTTTTTTTTTCTATTAGGACTTTAGAGCAGTTGCAGGCACTTTGTGAGAAGGAAGCATTATCAGAGTAATATCTCAGGTTAATAAAAGTTAACATGCTTTTAATTGAGTTACTTTCCCTCCTGCACGATCCTCATTGCAGGTTCAGGCACTTGGTGGCTCAGTTTTGTTCTAATGTTAACATTATGTCAGGGGGCAGGGAGACACAATTCAAGGTCAAAATACAATTAAGTGGTAATTACAGTTATTTGTTTTAAGATTCCAGATAGCATTTCATATCATGAATCTGTCGGGTGACAGTTTATACAAATCCATCAGCAACCTGCTCTCTCTCTGATCACAGCTCAAATCAGCTCTGGAGAAGAATGATAATGAGGAAATAATATGAGCTGTTCCCTCAGAGTGGTGCTCCCAGGGCCCTTTGGATAAAGAGCCTCTCTGAGTACAAAATAGAGCCCTTTGTTACTGTTTTGTAGGAAACTCAGATTAATCATCTCAGTTCATGTCCCCTGAGCACAAAGGGCAGCCCTTGGTCACTCACATCAATTCTGCTTTGGCCTTTACTATGCATCGATTGCCTATGGGGCAAAGGGTAAAATGTTACCTTCTCTTTAACAAGGCACAGGGAAAGCTAGGGATGCCACTAGCTGAGGGTTGGGCTAGAAACTCCAGAGCTCACTGCCTCTCTTCTGCATACTTGACAGATCCTAGGAAAAGGTACTCTGAGACAATGAAAACAAGGTCAAGAACCATCAACGGGGACCTCTAACATGGCCTGCAATGGAAGTCTGTTTTCTCTGATGGGATGCTCTCCAGCTCTCTGTCAGAACACCAGATTTTCCCTTTACTATCTACTGCACATTTGAAGCGAGCCTTTACTTCCACTTTCCTGAAAAGTTGTGATGACTAAGAGTGATTAATCAAAGCCTACTCCCTTGATAACATCATTTACATAAGAATTATCAGACAAGGTTGCTTGTTTCTAATGAAGAGGCAGCCCTCCCCTTCTCCTTTTGGCTCTGACAAACAAATAACAAGCAATATCAAGGTCATTCCAAAACAGACTGATATTGTCTATATGACTAGCAAATCCAGTGGTAACTGCGGTACCTCAATAAAGTCTTTGTGGTTTATTTACATCGAATATTTACAGTTTTCTTCAAAAAGAAGAAACAAAATTATAATGCTACCATATACTCCAGGAAAATGTTTAAAATAAAACCTAGAACAACTCCAGAAGCAAAGATTTAAAACCCACATTGTGCCACAATACGAAATGCTCACATATCCATGTTTAAAAATGAATGAGAATGTTGTTCAGCTATTACTTGGCCAGAGGGTTAGTGGGGGAAGGGTAGTAGAGCTGAGTTAAACAGAGTGTTGATATGAAGGTAAATTGAGGGATTCTTTTTCAGCCTACTTGGGTTTAATTAAAAATAAATGTGGAAAATTGTTTTAAAAGATTGTACACAATGATTATCTTAAATTGCCATGGGAAATACAGAAATGCCTCATTAAAAAACACATTTAGACATTTTTTTAGACACAAACTCCATCATTTATATTCTAGCCTAGACAAACCTCCTTGCTTCTAAAAAATAACAAGCCAAAATATGTCATCATAATTTTCCTGTATCCCAGAATATTATGCATATGTGATAAGATGATATTTTGGTCTACACAGACATCACAAAATATAACTTTAAAGGGGAAATCATAATGATTTTACAAAAATAAGACAAAACCGCTGGTTAGTTAATGAACCACTGACTTGTGCACAAAAAGAAAGCCAAGACTATATTTTAGTCAAACCTAAAAACTTCTAAATACCAGGCTAGGTAAGAATCACAAGATTTCAAAATTGTGATTTCTTGGCTGTAGTGGAATATTTAAACTTAATCTCAAATACTGTAAAGTTACATGCACTTATGAACCTTAAACAGCTGCTGTATCTGGCAGTTAGAGCTGCCACGAGAAGGTCGCCTTCCTTAGCTGTTAGAACCAGCTTTCTGGGTGTGGATGGGCTGCAGCCATCTTGGATGCAGAAAGAATGCTAGTTTGGAGCACAGAACATTGCCTACTCAATTACCCATGGGTAGAGCAATTGTTGTTCAGATTTGACTTCGCCCACTGAGATTTTAATATTGAAAACATTTGATTCTATTATTGCTGATGGAGAAAACTCCCATGGTCTCCTCTCCCAGTTCAGCACTAGACAAGGAATTCTTTGCCCTGGGTCTTGACTTCACCCATAAAACAGCATCAAGTCAGTCAGCTAAAGTACTGAGGAAGTTCTACTCATGAAGCAGTTAAAACCTTTGTATCCACGGGCAGTGCACTTCTCAATGAATTACCTGGAGGCCACATGCTCTTGGTCAGTCCAACAGAGTTGAGACCCTTTGCCTAGGTTGTTCAGGCTTGCATCTCAGAGAATTGTCTCTATTCTTATTGAACCCACTTTGCTTATGTTTTTGTCATTTAACTAAGCAAACAGTTTAGTGTACAACCATGTCACAAAACTGCACAAAGTCAAGCTTTTCTCAAAAGTTAAGAAGAAATGTCTAATTACTTTCTATTTTTTTTTCTTTCTGACCCCAAAGAGACATGAAGACCTCATTTATAGTTGAGTAGAAGACAACTGTAGACAGCAGTAAGGGGTTATGGAGTAGACATTCTGTGGAAAAGAAGGAAATGACCAACTATTTTAAGATTGGTGGAGTAATCTGTCCATATTTTAACTAAAACTTACATTTAATGAATCTAGAAAGGGCATTAGCATTATTAGGACCTGTTAATGTCCTGAAAATCAAGGATCCATAATAAACAATTGAAAGAAACTGCTTCTTTTAATTGTGTTTTTTGACTGGTGGTCATTTTACTCTCCCAGATTATCTATGACATATTTTTCCCTGAGATACTCAAAGCTGTCACTGTATGTGACAGATCTAATATGCATACATATGTTCTATGGTCTGCATGTCTATACCTTCCAAAATTTACATGGAATTTAGTTGTCATTGTAACAATATTTAGTATTTGAAAGGTGATTAAAAGCCCATCTGCGGCTCTGCTCGAGGACCACAAGCATCCCTCTTTCTAGAGAACTCAGTGTTGAAGCAAAAATCTTGAAAGTAGAGCTCAGGTCCTTATCGGAAACAAGACCTCATCTTGGACATCTTAGCCTCAAAAATTGTAAGAGATAACTTCTTTCCATTGTAAATTACATGAACTCAAATTCTATAAAAGTATCAAACGGACTAAGATATGGAATTAAGACATATCAAACCACTTCAGAGGCTGTTTCTTGGGTAGAACTCCGTGTAGATATTTAATCACTAGCCCTGTGGCTTGGAAAGCTAAGCCTTACTAAGCAATTATTCTTTTCTGCTTGTGCAGTAAATGTTCATGTAATTCAAAGACGAACGATGGAAGATTTTGATAACTAGTTCTTAACTGGAAATTATTCAAACCATCAAACATACACCTCAACTATGCCTGAATCAAAATTACATGAGATACTTTGTGCTGACATGATTGACAGAAGAAAAACAATATGATAATGCCAAGTTTGGGTGAGACTCAGATAAACAATTTCTCATACACTCCTAGTAGGAGTAGTTTAAACAATCACACTGGGATAGACACAGAAGTGAAAATCATAACATTATTGTTCATGACTCAGTATGAGTACATTAATAATAAATTTGATAATGGATTTGAACAAGAATTATGAAATGATTATATTTGTAGATAAGCAGAAAAGTCCCTGAGAGTTAAGATTTCATTTTCTGTACTAGGAAAATCAATAGGCAATATCTGAAAACAAAAAGGGGGAGTAGCATAAGTATGTAATTAAACCTGTAAGGGAAATATGAAAGAAATGGATGTGGCTTCCTCTAAAGATGGGGATGCAAGCTTTGGGAGGTTGGGAAGCAGAAAATAGCCTTGCTTTCATCATCAGACTTGTAGAACTGTTTGATTTTCACAAACATTTGCGTGGCTAATTTTGACTAACCTATAATAATTTTTAAAGAACTCAGTCTTGATGGTCCATGTCTGTATTTCCAATATTTTGGGGATTGCAGTAGGAGTTTTACCTATAAGTTCAAGGTCACCCTGAGGTATTTATTAAGATCTGACTCAAAACACACACACACACACACACACACACACACACACACACACACACAAAGAAGAAGAAGAGAAAGAGGAGAAGAGGGAGGAGGGAAAAGCAAGGAAAGAGAAGTAGTTGATTAGTTTGGTTAAATTCTCAAAAGTTTTGTACTAGAATATTAGTTCCCCAGCAAAAACAAATGGTATTTCTTAAGTTAAAAATCAGAGAACTTTAAAAAGCATGAATGTAAATAAAAAGATAAATGACATAGTACGAATCAAAGAGGTCAACCTAGGCAATATCTTTTAACAAAACAGTTACATGTTTTTGGAATTTACTTTGGATTTGACCCTGTGATCTTGGTGAGAGGAATGGAGGCCCTCTTCTGACCTCCTCAGGCACCTCCATTAATATGCACATGCCCCCTCACATACACAGTAATTAAAAATGAAGTCAAAATTCAAATTACCAAAAACAAAACCTTCTCTCAGATGATAGCAGCTATGAAAAAAAACTCAGTAAATGTAGGATGCTTTATTTATGAAATAAATAATGTTTAGTCACTCTCTAGAAAGTCTGGTAAAAACCTTAACTGGGATCTACTACATTCTCTAGATAAAAATATCATAACAGGACAAACAAAAGAACATGAGAAGAACAGTTTTACTCAAGAGGTACCTCCTCAAGCCATATCTCCTAGTTCAGTACTGTCAAAATCTCCCAAAGGAATGCAAAGCAGAAAGCTGGAGGGTTTCCAGGGTTAGTGAGCAAAGGATTGAGAAGTCACAAGAGAGAAGGTCTTGGGTGAGTGAGCACATGACAGCAAGAGTAATTGATGCCTGTGGAAACTGGATCTGCACAACATTCTTTCTAGAGAGTTCTACCTAAGGGATAATTGTCTAGTATCCATGAACGGTTCTATATGGGCACACATATGAACTTGACTTTGGAATTTAGAAGAGATATTCTTCCATGTGTGGTTTATACATTCAATTAATTCATCTTGCTGTACTGGGCAATCATGTGTGTGATAATTTTCAGATGACATGTGATATTTCATTATTTTCACTAGCATCTTTGCCATCCAGTAGCTCCTTATCTATCTTGTGTTTTCCTCTCCGTATTAGACTATTTATGAAAAAAAAGGTAGTTCTCCTTTCAAAATCCTTTTTAAAACAAAGTTTGAATGCTTTAGAAGGGAGATCTGCTTTGGTTTGCTTCCAACATTGTTTCTCTCCATTCCCCCTATAATCTAGTCTGGCTAGGAATGACTCAGCAGTCCTGAATCAGGACTGTCTCTCTGAAATAAATGCTTTCTTTTCTTTTTGAAGCCAAAGAGCAATAACACCCCTTTCCCAGCTCTTCCCTGCTGTGATCAGTCAGTGATTATTACACTTACTACAATGTCTCTGTCATTGGTTAAAATACCATGGCATTTATATATATTATAGTAAGAAATCATATTTGTTTATATGTATATTTCTCCCACTAATTTGAGTTCCTCAAAAGCAGAAAATACCTGATTATGTTTCTGTTGTCAGTGCATGACATGGCTCCTCATAGAGTTGGTGGTTGATCATTAGCTGAGGTTTTTAATGACAAATGGAGAATTTTTAGGTCAAAGGATCAGACTAATTCTAGGGGTAAATAGCAAATGACTTAGAAAAGGAGATTTCATTGTGCTTCACTGATATTTGTCATTTTGTCTGTCTCAGTCATCCTGGTAGCTCTATGCCCTTTATTTCCCGACCAATCCTATCATTTTTAATGGATAACGGGAAATATTCCCAAATGAAAATTCCAGAGAAGTAGGTCTAGTGCTGAAATCAGAGCCAAGGAGGGGAGAGTTGGAGAGGATAGAATTAAACCCAATACAAAGAAAATTGCCACTGTGAGCATTTTATATTAACCTTTTTAAATGGTGGATTATCCATTCCGAGCACAAATGTATCAATCAGGGGAAATTATAGAGGCAAGGGATACGGCAGCAGCTGTGTGGCTTGCCTAATAAGTCTGGATCTCAACGTTTCTCAGTCTGGTGGCACAGAAGATGAGAACTACGAGTCATGAGAACTGTGAGAAGAATACAAATGTGTTGTGTTTCAAGAAAAGGAAAGACCCTAAATTTTAAGGCTTCAGAAATGGCTGGGAAACCACTGTTTCGGAACTATCAGAAGACAGTTTTCTCTTCTATTTTTGTGACTATGTCATTATACTTTTATGTCAGAAGCATTTGAAATTTTGTCTCAGGACCTCTTTGTGAAAAAAAAATGTAAAAAGTCTCCTGCACTTTGCTCTTAGACAACAATCTGGAGGAAAGTACAGTCCTCAACACATTGCGTGTGTGTGTGTGTGTGTGTGTGTGTGTACACATATACGCATTTATTGAATAGACACTCAAACACTTAAAGAAACAAACAACACAACTAAATGACAAGGATACCTAGACCAGCCTGTTGCTCAATTTAAAAAAATTCCTAAGATTGTGTAGCCATATTTCTCTCTAGCACACCCCATGGGGCATGCCTGGCCTTCTACAAATGTTGAGTTTGTAAGTGGAATTCAGTTGGAGGATTAAGCATAGAAAATCCTTTGAAACTCCCATTATCCAATACTTTTGGACCTCTATCAACTTGTTTTCTCATCTTTTTTTCTATAAGCACATCTAGAATTTATTTAATAGGAAAAGACTCAATTAAATAAGTTAGGCTGAGCATAGTGATCCAAAACTGAAATTCTAGCATTCAAAAGGTTGAGGCAGGAGGATGGTGAGTTTCAGGCCACGTAAGACAAACAAGCAAAGCACAGTTGAAAAGTTGAGTAAGTTCCAGGCTGGTAAGAGTGAACCATAAAGGGGGAGCAGAAGGCAGCCTGATCACCACTGATCACCAAGAGAATGAGTTCCAGGTCATTTGGTTAATTTTCATGTACAACAATAGAAAAAAAAAATACAGGCTAAAATACAGGGCTAAAGACTGGTAGCATGCTCAGGGCCTGCACAGGTCTAGGCTAGATGGGTCCCAGTGCTGAAAAGGGGAATGTACACAACCCCCCATCCCTAACCCAGAAGCTATCTGCAGTTGATAACTGTTCACAAAGGAAAAACTAGTTTTCTCCAATGGAGTCTCACTGGGTATACAAACCACGTTCAATGGCAGGCCCAATGCCCAGCAGTCAATAGCCAACATAAAAGGAACTAGAAACAAGGTGTTTGGTTTTTTGGTTTGTTATTTTGCTCTTGTTTTTGTTTTTGCCTCACAATCCTTTGTCTTCGCTTTTTGTATAGATCTTTTGCTTATTTTTATGTTTTCCCAATTTTGTTTTTACAGGTTTTCTGTGTGCATGAATATGTATCTCTCAGCATCTATGTGTGTGTTTTTTGTGCTTTTTCTTTTGATCGTTTTTTTTTTTTCTATTTGCTTGTTTTGTCCCCTTCTGGTTTGTTTGTTTTTATGTTATCTTATTTCATTCTATTATTTTTAGATGCCTTTTTGTATTCTTATCAGAGAGAAAAAGAATGGGAGTGGGTTTGGGTAGCTGGGAACATGGCAATGATCTGGGAGGTACTGGGGGAGGGACCCTAATCAGAATATATTATATATGAAAATCTATTTTTAGTAAAAGAAAATGAGGCAAAGATGATTTTACATTTTTTAAAACAACAGGTAAAATACACGCAATACAGAGTCACAAGCTGATCAAGATTCCTTTTAATCATTTCTTCAATGGTCAACATTTTAGCATCTGCAGATATCAAGAGTTACTTCCTCAGGGGCATGGGTTCCTCCAGTTCAGAACACAAAGATCCCACCTCTGCAGAGGAGCTAGAGGGATGAACTAGATTATGAAAAAAATATGTTCTTTTTAAAAATTCCATTGCATTTTCTTTCCAGTGACTAATTCACCTATTTTCTTGAAGGCAAGAGTTCATTTAACACCAGGGAAAGAGATTTTTACACCTTAAAAACTGTGTAACCAATCTTTCTTCCCTCCAATGGTGAAGTCTTCTGCTACTATATGTTTTTGTCAACTCTCAATCATTCTTCAAGGTAAGAGGACATATAAAACTGCCAGTACAGGGAGAATTTTATCTAATTTTATTGGTAACAGAGCACAGGGCAATTATTGGTTTCTTTCTCATATATAGAGAGATGGAAATCCTTTGAACTAAAACATATGGTTAATATGGTTTATATGGTTAATGATCCAAGGATCAGAAAAACAAGCACTGCAGAATAAAGAACAGAGAGCACTTTCCATTGCAATTCTGCTTTCTGGGGTCTTTAGCTAGAAGGTGTGTGGCTCATGATACAAAATCTTTGAACCCATCAGTTAGAACAGGCAAAAAGGCAGTTAAATACTTGAGTAAATTATTTTATATCCAACACTAAAAATCTTTTCAAGGTCATGAAATATTGAATATTTTAATATGCAACTTCCTGTAACATTAAAAGATACAAGAGTTTGTTCTGACAGAAGCTTGGATGGGTTTCTGAATAGATTCTTAGAGTAGACCTTTAACATTTTTTGTATTGGCTACTATTGAAGGGTGTGTTAGAGGCCAAGGGTAGGCTTGGAACTCTTAATTACTTTATTAAATTGTCAGCAGACCTTTGTGTGGTAGAGCTAGGAATATACACTCTTATGGATTATTAATTTGAGACTCAGTAATTATGTGAGCATAAAGACAGTGACTCACGTTTTTGACTCCATTCACTGTCCATGACACAAACCTCTATTTCAATAAGGCTTTCAGTAGGAGGAGAGGCCAAAGGTTTGTTTTGCTTTATTACTGCATCCTTGAAAGCTCTTATTCACGCTAGGCAAGCACTCTCCACTAAGTACACCTCAGCTCTGATAGTGCCTTTACTAAATACCTAGTACTTTGGTGCAAAGACCAAAGTGTTGATTACTAAGCTAGGAATTAAGGGCCTGGCAAACTTACTAACATTGCAGGCATTTCAACATAGTAGTAGTTATAAGTGCTTTGTTGGGTTGACACAGATAAGCCAATAGAATGTTTATTTCAATATATTCTGTTTTTAGGGCTGTATTCTGGCAACTCATAAATAAGAGTATAAAATATAAACTAATATTAAAGCTTAATCAAGGTTTCTATGAAATGAATTCTTTTCAGGACCTCAGAAAGATAAAAGCATTCTAAAGCCGAGCTCACTAAAATATTACATATTTGAAACTAATACCATTTGGGTCAATAGTGTACATATAAATGTGGAAGGTAGAAAATATTTCACCCTGAAATATATAGGCATGCACTTATGGTGTACGCTTTTATGCATGGTGGTTTAGGTTTCTACTGTGCATTTCCTTATTTTCTATCATAAAGCCTCAGCAGGCATGCGCTTGGCTAATAAGGAGAAAGCTCTGTCCCAGTTTTCCATAATACATTCATGAAGAGAGTTGGAACCAACCAACAGTTATTGAAGAAGGAATGCTGTTTTAAAAATGTTGTTCCCTGGCATATTTTAAACACACGCAAGAGTTCAAGCACTTAGCTATTAAGCTTTTTGGTGGCAACATAACTAGAGGCTTATTTCTAGCCCCTATAATCCCTAAATCAGATACAGCCTTCATTACTGTTGTAATCTTTTCTGCAAAAGCCCAAGCCCAGGGGATTATGAACGGGGTTCAGCAGTACATCTTAGTTGGATTCCTATGGTAGCAATACTGGGTCAAGGCCTTCATTTCATCTTGCATGGCTGAAAGTTCTTACATAATGACTACCTTCTTTTTGCTTTGCTTAGCCTACAGAGAGGCACTTTTGCTTCATAGGGAAAGTGTAATTTCTTCTCATGATCTTTTTTTTTTCCCCTCGGAGGAGAGAGGTATATATCTGGGGAGGATATAGTTGACATTCTTGTCTTCCATGTGAATGTGGGAAGAATATTCCTTTTAAGTCATCATTTGATTTGTGCAGAGTCTCCTCGGACATTTTGACATGTCGTATGATCATTACACACTTAAAGGAACTCCAAATAACAATTCATCCTAGCCTTCATATAGCACAGCAGAAAAGATATGAATATAGCTGTGTCTATGATGGTGGATATGAAGTTTTCCTTACTCCCCTTGGCCTTCTCAACTAAAATATATGTCTGCTATTGTATGACATTCTTGCCATGATCAAATGTTGAGGAAAAAAATAAAAAAGCTCAGGACAAAAGTCATTCAGCCACTGTAACTTGAACAATGTACCCTCAGGTTATTTTCAAGGATTACAATAGTAAAAAGAAAGGTCACACCTCTGTACTAACAATCATTTTTTTAGTTCATTTACATAGCTACAACCAAGCAACCCAATAATTATGGCTTCATAGACCTATAGTTGCAATCAAGACCAATCCACTCTCCTAAGGTCCTGAGCCAGTAATGAAACACAGGTGACACCTCAGTGATACTGGGACTCTTTTACATAGAGATAAGACTTGTGAGAAGCAGGTTAACAGAGAGATCTATAAGCAAATCCCCTGCAATAAGGGATTCTTTATGAACTATACTTGTGCTTCATACCCATTAAATAGGCAAAGAGAATTAACACTGATCCGCTGCACAGCAGTGACTTGCAATTTAATTGATGAATATTTTCAGGGCTCTGTAAATGAAAGCTGAGGAAGATGGTAAATATGAAGTATTTTTCTAAATATAATCCAAAGTCATTGAAATTTAAGTGTCATTTCCTCTTTATAAGAAATCCTTTCAGGTGCTGTGGGCAAAGCACTCAATCATTGCACCAGACTTTAATTTTTCTGGGAATGTTGAAATAAATGTGTTCTAAGATGCATTCTAACATTCTATGATTCTAAATCATTCTGATGGAGTCTGATACAAATGTGTATGGGGAAGAGATTCAAGGATAGATCATGCAGATTCTTCTGACAACTACAGAGATGCCAAGAACTATAAGAACCACCTTCGTGTACTCTCTCATGGGCACCTCAGGAGAATCTTTGAAATAGACATTGGTATAACCCTCACATAAGGAAACTGAGGCTTGGGGAATTATTTAAATAAATTGAGTGTTAGCTTTTTATTACAGTAACAAACACCGAACAAAACCAACTTTTGATCAGTAAATGTTTATCCTGACAGCTTTGAAGGTTTTAGTACATGGTCAATCAGTGCTATACCATAGGTCTTGGGGAAAGGAGCATAGGATGGCCGCATAGGAGGGGAGACCAAAGGCTTCACCTTATGATCAGAGCATGAAAGAAAGAGTAGGAGTCAAAGACAGGGCATACCTTCCTTCAACAGCATACAATCTCCCATTGGAACCTACCCTTTAAGTGTTCTACCATCTAATAGCACAAAACTGGAAATTAAATGTTTAGCACATAGACTTTGAAGGAACATTCAAGATGAACACTGTATCATTGCTGAGGAACACAGTTAGAAAATGGCAGAATAGAAACTCAAACCATCTCTCTGTGTCTCCAAAATCTATGTCCTTAACCATGGTCAGGCTGTTCTTGGCATGACCTCTCCTGATCTCATTGCCTAGGATGTCTGAACCTGCTTTTACAGCTTTCCCAGTCACATTGGGGCTAAGAAAACAATAGCCCAATGTGGGTGCCTCAAAAACATCCTGGAAGCCATATTTGTCTCTGATCTTCTCCTGGCCTAGTCTTTTTTTACCCTTTCTCTTTCAAGAGGCAAGCTGTAGACACTAGAATCCCTCTTCCCTAACATGGGTCTAAGAAATCAGAATTCCTTTCATCAATAGCCATATAGCCTAAAAATACTACCCTAAATACACATACCTTTCTATGAACCAGTGACCGGAGAAAAATTAAGCTAGCCCTTCTAGAGGGGTCTGTCCTCTTACCCTGGAGGAAGAAATGCTATAACAGAAAGGCCAAGAAGAATCTGAATAGACAGTCTAGCCAGGTTTCCCAAGTCCATCTATTAATAATAGATCACATCCTTGTCATTCATTCACATCTACAAATATTTCCATATTACATTGTAGAGGAATATGTAATTATTTAATACAGCAACTTGGCTGCTCTGGGTAAGGATCACATCCAAGGGTTTATACGAAGGGATCACATTCAGCAGTCTTTGTGGTCCAGATGGAATGTAAAAAGAATGTTAGTACACACTTTCAGTCCCAGTATTCAGAAGGCAGTGGAAACATACACCTTTAATCCTTAAGAAGGAAGCAAGGTAGAAGCAAGCAGAGCTCAGAAGGAGTCAATATCAGACAGGAAGTAACATCTGGGATGAGTCAAAGTGAAGGGCAGGCAAAGTGACAAATCAGAGGAAGAGGTAGCAAAGTGAGTCAGAGTGAGACATGACCAACTCTCATGATAGAAAAGCAGGCTCTCAGTTCAGTCAGAGGTAGCCATAAAGGATAAAAGACATAGCAGCAGTCTGGGGATAAGACACAGAAGCGGTCTGAGGAGTATGAAGCAGAGACACACAGGCAGTTCTGCAGAAGAAGTTAGTATCAGACAGGAAGAGTGAGTCAGTTTGAAGCTGAGCAGAGCAGTTCAGTCAGAGGCAGAGAGTCAGACAGAGTCTGCCAGTGTCAGAAGAATTCAGTTAGAAACAGTCAGCTGGGTCATATCAGTTTGAACCAGCAGCTTGGAAAAGAGTTTTGAGCCAGAACAGTGAGTTGATAGATACAGCTATGAGTTCATAAGGAGCTAGTCAGAATGGCTCAATTAGTAGTAAGTCTCCGAGGCTTAAACATTTTTGATTGTACAGAGGCTGAAAAGCTCCAGGGCTCTAAGACTAGGACCAGTGATTGAATTAGATGAAGAATAAACAACTTTTCACCTTGAATCAAGGCCTACACTAGGTCAATCCTAAACATTAAAATGGATGGTTTATGCTAGACATTTAGGTCCTCCGTATTGGAGGCTTCTATCCATATAAAATATGGGTAAATATATTAAGTCGCCCTCTTGTTAGCTTTGCTACTGGGGCTCATTTGGAACTGCTTCTTGCTTTTGCTTCCTTTCTTTTGTCTGATGCCCACCCTAATCCTTTTTTAGGATAGCTCTTTGCTTAGATTTTAATAACTAACTGGCTACAAGAGGTATTCCTGCCAAAGAAGAGGAAAGAAGTTACTTCAACAGATGAAGACTTTGTCCAGTATGTGGATTTCTGCTTGTCTCACTGAACCCTGCTTGTTCTTCTATGACAGACATTTGGTCCTAGAAACCCCCAAATAGAGCATGAGACAGGGATTTTCATCTTTCTTCTTTAAGGTAGGCTTTAAACAACCCCATTTACCCCTAGGAAATTCTGCCTCCTGGGTTTGCAGAGAGCAGCAAGCAATACTGAACCTCAGATTCCCATAACAATCTATCTATTATAGGGTACCAGCCACTACTATTTATAATCCTTCTCTACTGCTTGCTTTCTCTTAGTTCAGAGACAAGATACCTTGCTCTCAGAGAATCCAGTCTCCTGTGATTAAAAAATGTCCCTTTCCCCCAGCATTTGTGCTCAGATATCTGCACAGGCAGAATAAGGCAATGGGCTTCAACACATGGGGAGTTTTTCTTTAAGTGAACATGGAATTTGAATCCCTGCTTCCTGGTGAGAGTCTGCAAGCTTTGTACAAGCCACTCTGAGGGGAGGACAGTCTCCCTGTCTGGGGTTGGGCTGCTGAGCCTGGATCCTACTCGCAGGCATTTGCCTCTTTTTCTTCACTCCTCTCTTTGTTCCTTTGGCCACTATGCAAGCAATTAGTGCAGTTGAATCCTTAATAAGCCAATTTAGTCCAGCCCACATAGCTATTTTGTTCCTAATAAATCAATTAATTCAGCTCACATTGAGGGGACTGTCATATTTACAATATCACAGTCAGAATCTACATGTTTCAGTGAGAAATAAGATGGTGAGGGACATTTTTAGAGTAAAATTGTGTCTTTATCTGAATGGTGGAGGGGATACTTTTTGTACCAATATGTCTGCTGCTGCTGTCAGTGGCTCCTGAGCTTAGGCAGGGTCCTGCAAAGATAACTTCACAGTCCTTCCTAAGTCTTCTTTCACAAAAGGAAAGTGAGGAGGTAAAAGTCTTTATGTTTTATCCAAGGGATTTGATCCAGGACAGAGCAATACTTCTGTAGTAGGGGTGGGCTTCTCAGAGCTCCCCCCTCACAACTGTTTATCCCATTTCCTGGCAACTTGACACAAGCTAGAGTTGTCTGGAAAGAGGAACCTCAGTTGAGAAAATGTTTCTATTAGACTACCTGTAGCAAAGCCTATAGGGCATTTTCTTGAATCCCCTATTAAAAAACAAGCCACGGGGAGCAAGATAGTAAGCAGCATTCTTTCATAGCCTCTGCTTTAGTTATTGCCTCCCCACTCCTGCCTCAAGTTCCGGCTCTGACATCTATCAGTGATGGAGTGTGAACTGAGAATTATCAGACGAAATCAACCTCTTCTTCACCAAATTACTCTTCAGTCATGGTGTTTTATCACAGCAATAGAAACTTAACGAAGACACCCTCTAAGCCATACATGGAGCCCGTGAAAGATAAAGTAGCGAAACTTATCTTCAAATAATGGACAGGTAGACATTGTCACTAACTGTTAAGTCTCCTTTGACATCTTCATTCACAAGCAAAGTACGTTTTAGTCTTATTCAATTAAGAACTGAACTTAGGTTCTAAACACACTTACAGTAATACCCTGGATGAGATGAGGGCTAGTTAGCCACACGTATGAAGTAGATGTTTTGCAATATCCTTGATAATAGCACTAATAGATTGATGCTGTGGTGTGGTTGCTCACGTACCTCCAAATACCTATAGAAGCCAGCATCCCTGTCGCTCTCTGTATTTTTGATAGATGTTTGATAGATTTTGATCAATTTTTGATAGATTAGACCTATACAGGAATCAATACACCTGTATTTTAAGGGAGCTAGTCTCAACTCTTATTATGTTCCAGAGTGCAGCCTCCTAATCTTTTTCTATTCAAGATCTCCCTTACACCGGAGAAATCTTTATGTGATCTTAAATATCTATAATAAGTATCCAAATCAAGCCTTTACTAATTATAAACAATAAAAATATTTAAAATATATATATATATATATATATATATATATATATATATATATATAGTCACTTCAGAAATTATTGGAAATCCTATCCTAATCCCAAATCAAATATCATTAAATGATATTTTTGGAAAGCCCAATATAGTAATTCCAATAGTAATTTTTACAAATGAATCCCTCTACTATGATACAATCCAAAAGTATATTAATGATACTTCTGTGCTGAAGAATACAAACAGGCATACATGTTAGTCTTGTTTTGGAACAAAACAAGAATAGAAAATCCAAGCAGTGGTGGTACATGCCTTTAATCCCAGCACTCGGGAGGCAGAGGCAAGTGGATCTCTGTGAGTTCAAGGCCAGCTTGGTCTACAGAGTGAGTTCCAGGACAGCCAGAGTTACAACAGAGAAACCCTGTCTCAAAAAAAAAGTAGAAAAATGTGTGTATAGTAAAAACATTGCCATTCAATAACATGTAATAGTTTCCATTCTGAGCCGAGGTATTGCAAACAACATTCATTGCATTGCATGAGGTAATGTTGTACACACTGCAAAGTGTCTTTGTTGTGATTTCAGACTTAAGGATGGTATGTAAAGCAACATGAATGGGCAATGCCAGAAAGACTTTGGATCTATTACAATTTCGACTGTCAATTATTTTTGGTCATTGTGCATTCAGAAACCTTTTACTGTTGACAACTCTGTGCCCCCGTCTAGTGTGTGTGTGTGTGTGTGTGTGTGTGTGTGTGTCCAAATAAGGTCATGGACCACCATTTAAGAAGCTGGGTTCTAAAGGGAGTGTCAAGGTGTAATTGGATTTGGAGCCCTGCCAGGTGAAGAACAGGAAGGGGTATTGACATATTTGTTTAGAAAAGGGAAAGCATGTTTGTGCATCTGGAGTATGTGTCCTGAACAAGGTGTGTATATGATGGTAGCATCTCTGTCTTTTATGAGTAAGAGATTGGACTTATTTAACTCTAGGAACAGAACTAAGGTCAGTGAGTGTGAAGAAGAGGGAGACAGCTGACTGCCCTCTATAACCATACACCTAGTAGCTGCGTCTCACATGCCTGGGAGCCACAGGCATACATACCTAGAAACATTAAAGAGATTGTAGGGTTTGGTTTGGTGGAAGATGGAAACTCTCACATTTGAAGTGTTTTCCCTATAAAAGAAAGCCTGCCATTCTGTAGCTAATCTCCTCGCTAGAGCCACGATCTGTATTTGTTTGATTTTTTAAAAAACAGCTTGAGCTTAATAAAAAAAGGCGTGAGAAATCAGAAGGACGGCACGTTGGCAAGCGAAGGCTGTGATTGCGGAGCTTCTCTATCTCGCTTCCGCGCACCTCCCTGCGCTGCCTGCATGTGTCTCGACGTTGCGCTATTAGACAACCGCATAGCTGTTTGGGATCCTTTCCTCCTAAAACAGCTTAGAGAATTTTGTACCCAGGATGCCAATTTCTGAAGAGCAATAACAGCATAGGTGTAAGTTCGAGTAAATCTTCTGAAAAAGGCACGTATGCAATAGGAAATACAATAGGATCGCTGGGATTTTATTTTTAGTTTTTGTTTGTTTGTTTGTTTTTTGTCTTTTTAATCTTTTCAATTCGACTAAAAATTTAGTGTAAGGCCTATGATTACGTACAGAAACCATACGAATTCTCTAGAAAATTAACTTTTCTAGTACAAATTTTTCATCAAAACAGCCCCAACCAGGTGCATCCAGAGTCAAAAACAACCTTTTCCTCCCTCCTTCTTTCCTTCCTTCCTTCCTTCCTTCCTTCCTTCCTTCCTTCCTTCCTTCCTTCCTTCCTTCCTTCCTTCCTTCCTTCTTCCTTCTTTTTCTTCCTCCCTCCCTCCCTTCTCCCTCCATTCCCTTCTTCCTTTTCTTTTCTTTCTTCTTTTTTGTCTTGATTTTTACATTTTATTCGTGATCTTTGGCTAAAAGGTGAAAGGTGAATTTGTTTGCTCCAGTGTCGGATCTTTGTTTATGTGAATACATGAAATCTCCTTGTGAACCTTATTGTTAACATGAAAATCCAATTTAGTATTCTTGCACACATCTAAAACTTACCACAATAATACCACACCTACCAATTAGTTGTATTGCTTTAATATTAAGGTTAGAATACAGATAGAAAATTGCAGGTTTCTAGAAAGAAAGAAATTAGTAACCTTCGAAAAATTTAGAAAGTTGCCCTTGTAACTTGCTTCTTTTCCCAACTACTCCCTATCCGCCCCCCCCTCGGAGGGGTAAATATTATACATGTAGCCACAGCTTTCTGTTTCTATTATGATATAGCTACGATGAACAACTTAGAGCCTAAAGAGTTTATTTTGGCTTCTGATTTTTGCAGGTTTCAGTCCCAGGTTGCTCTGCTCTGTTAATTTGGAAGAGTACATTACAAAGGAAGCAGGTGGTAGGTCAGGATGCCAGATTTCCTGGTGCCTAAGAAGCAAAGATAAAGAAGAGGGGCTCAGATCTCAATACCCCCTTCAAGGGTGCTTCCTAAATAAAGGATTGCCCCCAGCAGACTCTAACCTATCAAGATTTCATACATCTCCCAATAGCAAGCAGACTGGTGTCCTAGCCTTCATCATATTAGGGGACAGGTCATATCCACAGTATGGTAGTGACCTTTTGTTGTGTAAGTAGAATAACGTGACAGCCATCTGTAACTTCTCTCTTTTTCTTTCAGATGGAGAAAATGTTCATTTCTTGAAATAGTATGCTTTTTATTTTTCTTATGCTGTTAGGCTTTGGTAATGAATGACTCCAAAATATCAATTATTTTGTAACAAGCCTGCCTAGCAGGGATGAATGTATTCTGAAGAGAGACTTGTGCTCCCTCTTTGACTATCAGACTATCGAAAGGTGGGCCCCAAGAAATTAGAAGTTTCCCAGGAAATCTGCTAGGAGAGGAAATGAAAAGGCTGAAGCCCTGGAGGCACCTGGAAGAGGAACTAGTTTCCTGAAAAAATGATTTACAATCTCAGTCCTGACAGCAGGTCTGACTGGGAACTGAGATGGTAGTGGGCAGGGACCACACCTTGCTGGGCTGTTTAGTTATGCATATTTTCTGTTTACCCTCAAGTTAGGAATCCTGAAGACAGATTAGCAGGAGCCTCTGAATCGCTTTGTCCCTCTTCCAGGTGTCCGCATTTAACAAATCTCCTTTTTCTGCTCCTCACTGTTAATTTGGCTCCTTTACCTGACTTACTGAGGATGAGTGGCTGAACACAAGCTTTGGAACCTAAGCTGGGTAACAATTTCAACCAAATGTCTTCAGTATGTCTCCATTACATATTCAGAATGGATTAGCCTAACTGACTGGTCTCTCCTCCTTCTCTGATTCTTTCAGTGACTTGGGTAGATTAGGAAGCTCCAGTCTTGTATTCCTGGCTCATGTCAGAAGGAAATGGAGAGATTTGTCACTTTATATTCCATTTGCAAAATTAAGTCTAAATATGATGTCAGTCAGGAGTATGACAACACAGACAAAGGAGCCCTTAGCCACAGATTATAATTCTAGAAGGACCTAAGGGATGTTTATAATGCACTCAAAGCCATTGTGACAAAATACAACCTAGAAATATTTTGTCTGGTCTGTTTGTCTCCTTCTCAACTACTTGGCTGATTTATCTACTGTAGATTTTGTCAAGTCACCAATATTTCATAATTTGCAATTATGTCTTTAGCTTTTGGTAACTTCCTATTATTTCTCTATAAATGAAGTTTGCTGAATTGAAATACATTATTTTAAGATCAATTCATTTGATTTTTAAAAGAAATCCCAACGTTTCTTTTTTTCTCACTCTAAGACCTTTAATAAACAGGAGCAAAAATCAGCAGGTGACCAAGCACAGGGTTTTCCTGAAGATAGACACATTCTGGATGACCTATACAAGATTATTGCCCAATAATTTGTGCTCAGTAACTCTGAAGTACATATTGAAATATAGATTATGATTGGATAGCTTGCTGTAAGGATGCATATAAGGAAAAAGAAGGGAAAATATTAACGATTGAAGAGGTGCAAGAGGGAGAGAAGGAGGATGAAAATGGGAAGAGAGGGAGATAGGGAGAGAGAATATAATGTTGATCAACAAAATTTGGCATCTTAGAGTCTTCCAGGCACAGAAGACTGAAATAGATGAGATGCCAGTTACTGCTATGAAACTTTTTTTTTCCTTCATCAGAAAGTAACATCAGCTGTCAGTAGCTTTTGCATGAACAGATCTTCTCTGTAACCCCTGGGAATTGTTTCTCTTCTCTTCAGTCATGCCCCTACCATGAAACACCAGTATTGTCTGGAGGTAGGTGTTTAGGTTGATGGAGGCTCAGATGGTGGTGGTTGCTAATTTGTACTTTGAATTCTTATTCTGTACCTGTCTGGGCAGAACAGATATCTTAAAAACTAGTTGTTCAAATGCTGTTCATCCCTTAGGGATCACTGCATTTGTGTATTATTTTTCCTTTCAAATTTCAAGCTACCACCATGAATTTTCTGCTGCCTACCTGTTTGTATATTATATTCATACAAAATACTCTTCAAAATTAAAACGATGAAACCAAAAGAAGATGAAAGATCCAATGTGAAATATCCAACAAATACATTCTCAGGACTAAAAGACCATTTCACAATTACAAATGTGATTTGTGAATTCTTTCCACAAATAATCACTAAAATACCAACAGGGGTGAAGAAAATGGAAAACATAAATTTAGCGTGTAGCTATAGAGTTAACACTTGGAAGAAGTTTTTGTTACTTTGGTTTCTTTAAAAACGCAAAATGGCATTTGCATTGGGTTTGTGTTCCCACCACAGCTGTGGGTGGCATAGTTGTTTACCAGTTGGATTTGAAATGCTTGATGCAGTGGCTATAATTTGGTTAGGTGCAGTCATTCTGGCACCTGTAGCTTGTGTTTGGGATTGGGTGCCACATGGGTTAATGGGAAATTTTGGCTTAGGTTATAAAAAGTCTGAAGCCCCGAGAGTCGGGATGAGCATTGGTTGGTGGTTCGTTGATTGGGTTGCTGTCATTAGTTAGTGTGATAATTCCTAAAATAATGAAGGTTGGAGAGATTGAGTTTATAGACTGTGAGCTGAGACACTATCTGACTCACTGTCAGCTAGTCCTCTTCAAACTTAGGACAGCCTAAAAAAAGGCTGTGAAGATTTCTACCTTTCTCTTTCTATATCAAGGCCGCTTGTAAAAGTGATGACGATTTCTTTCTGTCTTTCCTTTCTCTATACCTAAATTGAGGGTAAAAGATTGTAGCTTACTGCTACATGTAGCCATTAATCTTAATTTCTTAATTCAATATTTAGGGTTCTCCCTGAAACTCTACTATTGGTGAATCCCCTCACATACTTTACCTTCCAACTGTTAAGAATTTTATTGCCAGCTTCATGACTAATGATTTAACTTAAGATATGCCCTATAGGTAGATCAAACAGAGCTTACTGGTGGATTTGAAAGAGAGAAGGATGAAAAGATGATGAGATTGTGTGGGATTGTGCGGCATAATGCTGCCTTTTACTAGGACGGGGGTACTATGCAGAAACTATATACAGACCAGGAGAATATCAAGAGATTTTTGGTGGGATGGGGCCTGTGATGGATGATATTGATTATCAACATGGCAAGATCTAGAATCACCTAAGGGAAAAGTTTCAGGGTATTCCTGTGAGGGATATCTTGATTAGGTTAATTGTGGTGGGAATACTCCCTAAAAGTGGGAGGCACCATTCCTTGGCTTGGATTATGGACTGTATAAACAGTAGAAGGCCATATGACCACAAACATTTTTCACTTTCCTCTTCTTGGCCCCAGGCCCAATGTGGCCAATGCTTCAAGCTCCTGCCACATGAATTTTCCTGCCATGATGGACTACATCCTCAAACTGTAAGTCAGAAATAATCCCTTGCTTCTCAAATTGCTTTGGTCAGAGTATTTGATCACAACAACAGGGGAAGTGATTAATAGAGGCCCTTTAAGTCTAACACGTCAAATGAACAGTTTGGGAGGACAAAGTATGGAACTCAAGGAAGAAGCTTGGGTAGAGCTGTGAAAGGAGAAACATATAACCAAAGGCAGTTGTATTATATGGTATCACAAAAGGAAATAATATTTAATTGAAGTAATCTGTGGACTGAACAGGTAAATAGTCATCAAAGGAACATTTATTAAAGCAAGGAAAAGGGAATGGCATGGAATATGGAGGGAAAAAAAAAGCATTATTTCTCCCAAGAATTTTTATGAAAAGTACCCCAAAGCAATGAGTAGAAGCTAGAGGGAAAATACAATCTCAAGGGAAGGTTGATTATGAAGATGACAGTTATCACAGCATGTTTGTATGCTCACAAAGGAATCCAAAGGAATGAAAGAATTAGAAACCATTGACAAAGTAAGATTGACAGTAGAACAAAGACTCTTCAAATTAAGGAGGACACGGGAATCTGGTGAACAACTCCAGGAGTCTGTCCAAATATTTATAGTGAGAGACAAAGGTGAAATAGTTTTATGACGGGAACTTGAGGACATAGATTTTTGGCTGCTTCTACTTTCTATGTAAAATATCAGACAGGTTTTGTCAGATGAGAGGACTGCAGAGTTGGAAAGAGAACAGATGGTTGAAATAGCCGTGACAGGTGAATTATCGAGAAAAATAAGAACATTGGGCAGTGCTGCTGACTCGCTTGAGACTGTGGTCATAATTTTGACTGATACCCGTCAGCTTAGCCGTGATGTCTCCTTAGACACTTTTTCTGCGGTGAAGCGTGAAGAACGGCTGGTATATTTTTATGAGGGAAATGATGAGTAAAAACATGGTCAGAGTTGAAGAGATTTTTATAGAAATGATTGTGATGAAAAAAAAAAATCAGAGTGGAAATTTAATAAGAAGAGGTGGAGGCTGTAGGTGGCAGACATGGCGGCAACTCCCAAAATTGAGTTCAGGAGCTTTCTGTCTGTGACTGTTGATTTTTAATGTCAATTTTCCACAAATTAGATGCAACAGAGCAAGGAGCCTCAACTAAAAATTGTCCTGATTGCCTTAACTGATGTGGAAGACCAGCTCTGAATGTGAGTGGCACCTTTTGGTAGCAGCCCAGATACACAAAGATGTGACAGAAGGAAGACTTATCCACATTTTGTGTGCTTGTCCTTCCCTTTTGCTGCTAAGTTCGTTTACCCCATTGCTGCTGCTGGATGCTTCAATAATTTCAAAACCAGCATTTCAAGGCTTCTACCATTGACTAAGGACTAGCTCTCTAGGAAACTACCAGATTTTTAGCACCAGATTGGGACTGCAAAAGCACCTAGCTGGTGAGGTAAGCCCACCAGAGACCACCAGACGGACTTTTTAATGCAAACAAAACAGGCTTTATTGCCCATAGCTACACAGAGAACTTGCCCAAATCATGCAGCACTAAGCCTTGCAACTCTTTGTCTTTTATGAACACAATCCATATCCTGGCTGGCATATTTTAGTTAGCAAGAAGCAGAGCTACAGAAGCCAAAGAACAGGGTTAGTATATTTAGGGACTTTTTTACTCAAGGACTTTAATGGAATTATGGACAAGGGCTTTGTCTTGTTTTGGCATGTTGGGTCCTATGTGTCTGGTTTTAAGGTCCAAATGGTGCATCTGACATGATGTCAGAAGTGCTAAGGTCTACGGGCCTATTAGAGTACCTACTAGTTAAATTGTGGACTCATCATGGGGAAGGGAGCTATACCACCCCCTCAGCATTAACAATTTAACAGAATTTACTCTCTGTTTTATATAGTTAAGTAGGTAGTTGAGCAAGCAGGACCCTATAGTGGGAGCTAGGAGCAACGAATTAATGGCCCAGACATGGTTGAAAATAGAGTAGTTAACCAAGGGAACCAGGAGAACAAGAATTGATACCAGTCATCAGATTCATGGTGTCTCTTTTTAAAGCTATTTTGTCCATGGCTAGACTCTCTCTGAGTACCCCTGGCTGGTTGGCATAGAAACAAGTTTATCCTGGTGCCACACAGAGACCTCCTTGTTTCATAAAGAGGAGATCTGGTCCTCTGTGATTCTAAAGAGCAACCTCTGCTAAGGAGGATGAACTAGGTTTCTGAACAGGAAATAGAATTTTACATGTGGCCTACATCTATGTCTACCTGAGCACTGAGTTTCTTAAAGTTTTTATGCCCTATAACTAGGGCTGAAGTTTCAACTGCTGTGGAGCTCATGATGCCTGCCCTCACCAACAGGGGAATAGAAATTGGATGGCTTGCTGAACAAAGGGAAGCCTGGAATCTAGATTTAAGTGGGCCCTGCCCTCTTCTCTATTATAGGTAAGCATCTGTGGTATCAAGGTACACAGGGACACAAAGGAGTGGGGAGGGCAGGTCTTCTTCAGTGCAACCAATTCAGAAGATGTGCATTTGCTAAGCCCTTAGTGCAATCAAGCTAGGTAGTCTCTGGGATCTATAAATACATTCAACTACCATTCCTGGAGTTAGCTTGCTGTGTATGGCTACAAGAATCTGCATAGGAGAAACTATCTAGGTTAGTGGATTCAACTTTCCTAATGCTGCAACCCTTTAATACAGTTCCTCGGGTCATGGTGAGCCCCAACCATAAAATTACTTTTGTTGCTACCTCATAACTGTAATTTTGCTACTGCTCTGAATCCATAATGTGAATATCTGACATGCAGATGGTCTTAGACAACTCCTGTGAAAGAGTCGTTTGACCCCCAAGGGGCTATGACCCACAGGTTGGAAACTGCTAATCTAGTGGGTATCTTTCTTGAAGCAGGCACATCCTCCCTCTCCCCAGAGTGAGATTAGGTCGGTCTCATTTAGAGTTGTCAGCATTGGAAGTGAAACTTATTGTTTGATTAATTCTGATGCCAACATAATATGGGGCTTTGGGGTCCAGGTTTAGCCAGCAGTCTTTAGCTATGTCCAGGTGAGAATGGTTAAGAAACTGGAAATAATCTACTCCTTCTAGTTTCCCAAACACTAAGAGGATGGCTTCTGCTACTTCCTGGATCTCTAATCCTGTGGTTGCCAAAGTAATTCCTGGAGAAACTGGGGTTTGGGAGCTTTCCACCTTAAGGGGTTCATATTCCAGGGGTACCAAGATGGGCCATTTTGGCCCGATGGGCTAGATGACCCTAAGGGGAGGTTTATTTTGGATAGTAATCTGCTGCCTTAGTCTTGACCATTTACATACAATTTGATTTCCCTGGTTCTACCAGTTTCCCAATAATAACGTTCAGTTTCCTGCCAAGCCCTAACATCTATCAATATGGGATTGCATTGCCTGGGATCACAGGTAGGTTGTGATGGTTTCCTTGCTAGGCCTATGAAGGAGTCAGTATGCCCCTAGGAGTACTCGGTTTTGCAACCACACCGAGAACAATGTTATTTGCTCTGCTCTTGGCAGTTTTGGGGGAGTGTCAGCAAGGTGACATAGTATTGAGTATTGTTTGTCTGTGGGCATGTGCACAAGAAGGCTAGTAAAGAGCATCAGGTTCTCTGGAGCCGGACTTAGAGGGTGCGAGCCACTTGACCATGGGTGCTGGGATTCAAACTCAGGTCTTCTAGAAAAGCAAGTATGTGCTCTTAACAGCTTCCATTTTACTGCTCACATTTATGGCCTTTGCTAGAACTTTCCAAGTAGCATTCTTTCCTAGCCCCTTTCCTCATTGATTCATCATTTGCACTGTTACTAGAATGATTTAAAAAATCTGATAATACCAACTCTACTAAAAAACGTTTGCCTCAAATATTCTGTAATGTTCAGAGCCTTTAAATGACAAAATTATAATAACAATTAATGTATTTTTTAATAGCTACTAGTTTACCACAATTCATCTGTGAACTGTCTCAGGCTAATATAATTAGCCTATATTGTACTTTATAAATACTATATCATTGGTGGAGAAATGGAAGGGTAGTAATAAGTGTAAAACAAGCTAGGGTCTGGACTAAGATCTGACTTCCATGCTTATTCTCAAGACATAGAGACCACAATGTATTCTGAGTAGAAGGCTGGCCATGATCTAACATTGGCTTATTTAAGGGTTGTATCCTATAACGCTTGTCTCTTGTCCCGTACACTATTGTTCTTGTATGCAATGAGGTCTCCACTCTGTGAGGATACCGGTTCATCCTCCTTTGGATACCTGTCCCACATGATCCTTCTTTATCCCAGCTCCATTCATTCCCCATGCCCACCCTTTGATTAGGATTGATTTTTTTTTCAGTCCCAATTGCCCTTTTATTATTATACCCCTGTGATGGTTAACCTTGGTTGTCAACTTAACTACATCTAGAACCCATTAAACCTCAAGCTGCTGGGAATGCCTGTGAGGTATTTTCTTAACCAGATTATTTTGGAGCAGGAAGATCCACCCTAAATGTGGGTCACATCTTCTAGTAGCAGCCCACATAAAATGAAATAGAAGAAGAAAAGTTTGCATGTGCTTTTGACCTGCTTGCCTCCAACTCTCTCTATAAAGTCTGTCAAACATGTTGGTACAGCTGGTATTAAATCCATCATCTTCAGGATTCCAACCTGTACAGAAGACCAGCAGCAACCCAGGAATCATACAGGATTCCAGTGTCAGATTAGGGCTGCAGAGACAGTTCTGAAAGAGACAGATTTGAAGGCTTTAGAATGGTCCCCAAACAGCTCAATAAATACTTTTATTGTAATGAGTAAAGTGACTTCAGGAGCTTTATTTTTCTCTTTTTCTGTTTTATAGATTGAGTCAAGGCTAGGAGGAAGAGTGAACTGAAGCAGGTAGAACTTTCTGCCCCAAGTCAGCACTTCCACATGACCAAGGACACTTGGGAGCTAAGAAAAGCCAGAGCATCCTCCTGCCTCCTGTCAAATTCTTCTACAGTCTCTGCCCTACAATATCTAGGCTTCTATATAACTTCTCATAGTTCAGTTTCATTTCAAAATAAAAAAAATATATCATAGTTATGATTCTGCCTGTTTGCTGTCATTTCTCGCTGGTAAGTGTGTCTACCCTGATGTTGCTGAGGATGTCATCGTTCGCTGCAATCAGAACCCAGCTTTTTAGGCTTTCCAATATGCTCCAGTGGCTATCCAAGAACCCAGTAGGTCTTCAACACCAGATGAAGATGTTGAGGGATCTGGCCTTGGAGACTAAGCAATTATTCCATGGCACAGACATTTAGCTGCTGTAGCAAGAAGACAGCCATTGTTGAATACCAAGCACATATCATGTAAACCAGTCTGATAAATCCCCTTCTATAATTAAAAAATAATGCTAGATACTCATGATTCTGTATTCCACAGTCTCACTTCCATATTATTCAAACCACTGTAGAGCATCCATCTCCTGGCTTGGTGTGTTTGGCTTCCTTCTATTGCTCTGCTTTTTGTCTCTTTGCTCCCACCTCTTCCCCCAGACTCCCAAGATCATCAAGTATTGAATGCCAGGAGGGTTTACAAGACCAGAGATATGTAAGTTGAGTGACAGAGAGTTCCCTGATACCATGACCTCATTGGTGTTTCAATCTTCATGTAATCAAATAATAATGAATTTAATAAATAATAATTATCCTGGTTTGGAATAGATCATGCTTTAAAGTTTTCTTTGAAACTATGCAAACTAGACAAAGATTGCATTTTTTAATTTTATTTTTTTCTTTCCTCTGTTTATCCAGGATCTCAGTAAAGAAAAGGGCAGAATTGTCCCTGATAGCCCTCTTTACCTATTTTAAGGGCATTAGAGAGTTGGGAGTGAGGATAATTTGTCATCTGGTTACTTGACACCCAAAGGTAGAGCCAAGGCCACAGAGATGATGGCAGTAAAAAGACTGCATTTAAGGAGAGGTGGATTTTGTGGTGGGAACTTTGGATGCAAGAAAGGAACACCAAAGGATAAATTGGAGTTCCTATTTTACTAGTATGTCATTTTTAAATCAACCTTTCTCTGAAAATCTCCACTTTCTTTTTTTTCTGGAACAAGCCAATGTAACAACAAAGAGCTAGGGTTTTTTTATTCGTTTAGTTTTGCCAGATTTTTTTTTTTGGAAACTTCAATTCTTTAATGAAAAGTGAGAAAAATACAGTCTCTTTCAACTGTTTGATAGGCCATGCAGATCTCAAGATTTAGAAAAGATGAAGGGCACATATAGCCAAAACAAACAAAAATTAAACCAACAAATAAACAAAATGTTAGGTCTCAAATTAACTCGGACCAAATGCTAACTGAGGTGCCTTTGGACATATCAAAGCAGACTCTGGGGCCAGTCTCCCTCAGTCCCTACTCACAAATACTTACTACAGAGTCATCCTGGCTGCCATACCTGACCCTGCACTCTCAATCTTTCTAACCCCTGAGCCTCCCTTCCCTTCCCTATATAACCCAGCTATTTTGGCTGTCTTCTTGGTTCTCTTGGTGCTCTTGTTCTCTCAGTCCTCGATTTATCTCTTGTTACCCGCCCCCTGACTTCTCTTTCTCTCTCTCCTCACCCCTCCGCTGCTATCATAGCCTGGTTTAGTCTGCTGGCCTGGTTCATCCTGGATCCTTTCAGATGCCTTTGGCTGTTTTCTTCCTTAAGTTTACAATAAACCTTCTCCTCAACCATACTTAGGAGCATCATGTCCTCATTTTTTTCATTCACAAATAAACATGACTTCTAATTAAAATTTGAAATGGCTACGGCAGGAAACCGTAGTGTGCACTGCCCTAACACCATGTGGATTGAGTCTGGTTGTTATTGCAAAATCTGAGAGCGCCTTCACCTTCTTTGTCCTCCCTCCCCATCTATCCCAGTGTCCTTGACTTGAAGCCAGAATTCTCTATGAACATTAGAGTGTGGCTGAAATGTTCTTCTGCTCTCTTGCCTACAAAAACCAGAGCCTGTCCTGGGGAATGCGTGTGAAAGAGCCTCCCACCTACACACATACTCATAACATGGGCCAAGAAATCCCTGTCATTGTATATACCCACAGCTAACAAAATAGCAAATCCCTGCATGCAGCACTCTTCCACAAGACAAAAGTTGCTAGAACATTCCACATGGGAGGATGTGGTCTTGGTATTATAGAGATGACTCAGGGGAACTGGAGATGTGGGGGCTGAGGATGTGAGAACGTGAGAAGGAACTTTCAAGGACAGGGGCCAGAGCTGGAGTTTGTGAAGCTTTGGCCCTGCTTCATGCACAGCTGGGTTATAAATGGTAGAGCAGCATTTCTTGGATCATATTCAGCATGGGTCTCAGGACAGCTAAGGTGGATACAGCTAATGTTACCTTCAGCTTGTTCTCCAGGATGCGGATTTGGAAGACTTGGAAACTATTGAGATCTGCCTTCACAGCTGCAAGGGTCTCAGATCATGTCAGTAATGACGCACATTTTCCGTCACTTACTTTCTAGTTTTCCATTGTATAGGGGGAGGGATGGAGGAGACTCCTCTGCAACTCTACTGATTTGTCTTTATCTATCTCATCATTTCTCATATATTCTAAGATAATTTGTTTAGACCATAGGAAACTTTTTGTCTAACTCATAAAGGTGGAAAGGTTCATTTGACACAGGATGTTCACTCACTCATGTCCAACCATCATCTAGTAAGAAGCCTCATGCGGGGATAAACGGATGAGTAAGTAGTGGTCAGATTTTGTATTGTCAGGGGACAACCCAGATATCCCTATCGCACTGGGCAGTGTAGAGGAATATTTAAGTAAAGAGTGACAGTGAAATTAATAATTTCAGATGAGTCAGCAGCAGTGTGTAGATGACTATTTAATCCTTAATCTGTCAGCATGACTGCTCTAGGGGAGAAAGAATGTTGGCACCCACCTTTAATCCCAGTATTCAGAAGGCAGTAGTGGCCCATGCCTTTAATCCCTAAGACAGAAACAGTGTGGAAGCAGACAGGAAGCAGAGCTCAGGAAGATTCAGTGTCACACAGGAAGTGAGTTCTGAGACAAGTCAGAGAGAAGTGACAAATTAGAGGAAGAGCTAGCAGAGTGAGTCAGAGTAAGGACATGCACAACTCTCAAAAGAGAAAGATGGGCTCTCAGCTCAGTTATTGCAGAGTCTGTTACAGCAGGCAGTATGAGGCCAGCAGTCTGAAGCAGACAGAATGGGGGAGAGACACAGGTACACAGAGGCTGCTCATCAGAAGAAGTCAGTACCAGACAGGAAGAGTGAGTCAGTTTGAAGCCTAGCAGAGCAGTTCGGTCAGAGGCAATCAAAGAATCAGTCAGAGAAAGCCAGAGACAGAAGAATTCAGTCAGAAACAGTAAGCTGGCTCAGAAGGTCAGTTTGAGCCACCAGCTTGGAGAAGAGTTTAGGCCAGAAAAACAAGTTGAGTTGAACCAGAAGAGTCAGAGTTCAGAAGGAGCTAGGAGAGGTTCAGTCAGTAGTTACTCTCAGAGGCTTAAACTTTTTAGATTATATGGAGGTTTAAATGTACTTGATTGTATGAAGGCTGAAGCCTTCCAGTTCTAGGCTTAAGAGTAGATTGTAAGGAGGATGAAACACTCTTAAGCTCCAGGAGGACTCCAGGTCAAGTGATTGAATTCACCAAAGAAGAAACTTATCTTCTGCCCTGAATCAACATCTACATCTTTGGAATGTATGCCTCTGAGGCAGCTGTGTTTGAAATTAGCAAATGCTGTAGCCATCTGCTAATATTAAGGATATATAATATTGATGTTCATGGGTTACAACTCTACAGAAATTATTTTACACTTCAGCCCAGGAGTGAGTCTTAAACTGTGGGAATGAAGGCAAAGTTAGTAACAGAAAAGCTGAGGAATTAAAAAAACAAAAACAAATTAATTTTGCAGCTTGGTCACAGGGAGACAGTAGAGTATTTCCCCATCTCACTAGGCTGCCTTCCTCCCAAGAAAATAGCAGGTCTCTTATTAATATTATGGTGGGAAAGTTACTGAGGGAAACTAAATTTGAAAGGAAACAGATAACTATTTCTATCAAATGTAATTCTTCCCTCATGAGGCCTGAGCAGGCAAGAGTAGCAGCTAATTGGTGGGGTAAACTTTCCTTGTTCCTAGTATGGTCTCTAAGCCAGCAGTTCTCAACCTTCCGAATGCTGGGACCTTTTAATACAGTTCCTCTTGTTGCAGTCACCCCCAACCATGAGATTATTTTCATTACTACTTCATAACTGTTATTTTGTTACTGTTATGAATTGTTACATAAATATCTGATATGCAGATGGTCTCTTTGCCGATCCCTGTGAAAGGGTCGTTCAACTCCCAATGGGGTTGTGACCCACAGGTTGAGAACCACTGTTCTAAGTAGACTAGATTTGAAATTTATGTCAACTGGTGCCTATTTGATGTTTAATGTTTAGCCTAAGTGAAAAGGCTCACTTGAGGGATTCTGAAAAAAATTATCAACCTAAGTATGATGATCTTCCAACATTTTCCTGCTCCTAGTTCACTTTCTTAAATAATATACTCTTGCCAGAAATCCATCCCCTTAACGAAGCCTTTGAAATGTGGCAGATTTAAGCTTCATATATATAATATGATACAAAGAAGGCTATTAAATTTGTGACAGGATCACCAGAAGCAACAAGCGTTCCAGGACCTTCCGCATCCTAGATACTGACAGCATGCCAATCTGATTTCATTCTCGTACCATCCCTTTAGAGAAGGGCATTGAAGAGAGCAGAGCCCTGCGAGTTGCTGGCACCAGCAAGTCCCTGCCCCTGGCAGAACTGCTCTGGGAGCTCTAGTCTTGCTATTTCAGGATCCCAGAGTACGTCATCAGCAATTGTTACTGAGTCACAAGAAGAACTATATCCAGCCTCATCAATGTTCAGGTAGAAGAAGTAAATGAAAATGAACTCCAGTGAATTTAATCCACTAAAAACACAGAAAGAGAGTGAGCCACCGCAGGAGACAAGTATACTCTGAAAGGAATAGGCCTTTCTATGGAGCCAATTCCAGGACAGGACGAATGCCTGGAAGGAAGGCCTAGGAAGGGAAAGACCTAATGGTGCTTTCTTGAACTATGAAATAGACTGTGCACATGTAAGGCCTGCTGACATGAACACACGCAGCTGATACTTATAAAGTGGAGTTTATACTACTTCTTCAGTATAACAATCGAGATGCTACACAAATAGCAAACTACTTACGTTCCGATAGCAGCCTAACATTAGCTGAGATAAACGGAAGGGCACTATATTTTCATAGCCTCTTTGAAACCAATCAAATTTACCTGCTGATTTGTCTGCAATGAAGCTGAAGGTGAACATCAGACTGCCTCAAACAAAGGAACTTCTAAAAGTGCCTGAAAACTTGGGTTCTCCCCACATCCTGCAGCCCTCCAATTGTTGTTTATTCTGCTGACTTTCTTTTCTGTCTCATTTTTCTATTGTTTGTTTTTTGAAACATGTCCTGCTATGTATTCCTGGGTGGCCTGCTACTGTTGTGAGAACAAGGCTGGCCTAGAACTCATGGCAATCCTGCTCCCTCAGACTCCCAGTGTTGGACTATAAGCATGTACCACTATCCAAGACGGCTTTTTATCTATAATTTAAAAAATCATCAGGTCAGCATGATAGGTCAGAGGATAAAGGCACCCACTGCCAAAGCTTGAGAACCTGAGTTTGAGCTCCAGGACCTACATGGTGGAAGGAAAAAACCAACTCCTGCAAGTTGTGCTCTGAGCTCCACACACGCATGTGGTGATGTCCATGTGCCCACACTCATATGCACATAAGACACACACACACACACACACACACACACAGGAGGGGGGAGTAAATGCAAATTTTTAAATAAATAATTTTTCTTTAAATGCTTTCACATAGCATTTCTAATGACATTTTCAGTAGAAACTCATTTCTCTTGAATATCACTCATCTTAATTTATTCTAGCTCCAATAGCCCCTTTAAGTCTAAAAGAATCATTAGTTCACAAATTTAGTTTTTCCAAGCTTCATCATCTTTTTTACTGTATTATCTCTCTCTCTCTCTTTCTCTCTCTCTGTTTCTATTTCTTTTATCCTTTTAATTCCAAGTTTCATTTGTTATCTTTGTTTGCTCTATACTGCTCATGTCCTGTGTTTATTAGCTTTCTGTGACTATAACAAAATACCTGAGTTAATTTAGTTATCAAGGCAAGTGATTGATTTTGGCTCAGTTTTAGAGCCTCCGGTCCTTAGCCATGTTTCTGGGTGTCTGGCAGTGGTACCAGATGACAATGGTAGAGAGCTTGTGCTATAATAATCCCTTTGTATCATGAACCAGGCATGAAAGAAGAGCAAAGTGCCAGGGTCCCAACTATCCCCACTTAAGGGCACACCTCCAGGTGTTCTCGAGACCTCCCAAAGGATCTGTATAACCCACCTCCATCTAACAAGTCACAGCAACTCTAAACAATCTCACCCTGGGGATCAAGCCTTTAACAGCAATGGACCTTTGGGATATTCCTTGAAATCCCAGCAGGTCCACTGTAACCACTTCTAAAATCACTTTCACACACTCCCTGTCAAAGTGTGAGTCTGCTAAAGAAGTAAGAATAGCATTATGAAATATAAACAAGAACGCATAAGCAATACGGATAAATTTGTAAGTCCGTGATAGGCGGGTAATGGGTCTTTTTCAGGCTGGATTCGACACTGAAATTGTCAATTAACTCTCTCGATAGGAAGCAACTCATAGAAAGCAGGACTCCACAAAGCAGTGGAGTACCCACTTTGAACAGCACAGCATTTATCTCAAGGATTTTGTGTTCATTGTCAAATCTTCTTGAAGAACTGAATTTATTAAAATTTCAACTGTTTTTTCTTTTACATAGTTTCCTTCCTGGAGATGGAGGAGTCACCAGTGACTCACCTAAAACATGCTAAGGAGTGAAGGAAGCTTCTTCTCATCAAGGAATTCTGCTAGGAAAAATAATATGTCTCTTAGCTGGTGATTTACACCCCTACCATGATTCTACAAGAGTTGAAAAAATATCCCTTAACCCTAATTCCTTAGTGTCAGTTTATGAAATACACAACATAGAATGACTAAAAGTGTCCTTAGTCTTCCTCTGTTTCCAAGGAAAGTAAAGAGGAAATGCAAGGTCATGACCTCTAGCCAAGGAATGGAATTACCCCACAATAGAAAAACAAAAGTCATAAAAATACTTAATAGATCCTCTTTGCAATGGTTCTCATTGAGAGAAGGACTCAGGTTTTGCCTGTGCTTATATTTGGCATAAAGCTCAGGCATTATTATAAGGGCTTAATGAGTATTCTTAGAATAAATGAAGATTGTTGCCAGTATTAAACATTTTAAATAGTCACAATCAACATGAATAATTCTTCTTATTAGTTATTATTTATAAAATTATGAAAGCAAGCCAGGCAGTGGTGGCACACACCTTTAATCCCAGCACTTGGGAGGCAGAGGTGGATTTCTGTGAAGCCAAGGCCAGCCCGGTCTACAGAGTGAGTTCCAGGACAGTCAGAGTTACAACAGAGAAACCTTGTCTCGAAAAACCAAAAATTAAAAAAAAAAATTATGAAAGTAAAAACTGGGCTTCATTGAAATGTCAACTAGTCATTTGTACAGTGTGGATGATCAAGCCAGGAAATACTTAGAAGTTACTATCAAGCTCTATCCTCATGGATGTGTTGAAAATCCTTTCTGTTTGCCCATGAGTTTTCTAAAGAAGTTTGGTTGAAAGAAAGACCTTATAATGTGCATTTTATGATATAGAAAATAAAGGTTTGCAAATAAGTGACCAGCCCTATAAATGATCAGGAGTGAGATGAAGAGGAATCTGTGGCTTTTGACTTCTAGAGAGGTTCTGTATGATCTGAGCCCACCCTGGGTTAAGATTTGAGAGTCTGTGTTGGTTGCTAAGATTCTCAACATAGCATGTGTCCATCAAGGTTCACTACAAGCCAGTGCACATTTTACCAATAGATTAGTGTTCGCTGAAAAGCAAAAGTCATCTGAAGCATATAAGACAATTTAAGTCATTGAACTTGGCAAGTTTAATTTTTAAGAATTACCGAGTTTCCAGGAAGACTTTTCTAATGAATTTTATTGAGAAAACAAGTTTAAACACCCAAAACTACATCTTTTCAGTTTGAAAATATAGATCCCAAGAGGCGGAGTGGCTTCTAAATTTGGCAAAGCTCCATTTCCTGTTCCTCTCTAAGTATCAATCATCCCAAACCAGCAACCAGCCATGAATCAGCAGCCACATGAATGAGCCTATTTGAAACTAATGTAGTTTTTGTGTCAAGTCAGGAAAAGCTTGGGGGGAAAACATTCTCCTTTGGATTAAGCATTACAAATGAGAATTTTATTTAGGCAAATGCTTTCTGCTAACTAATTTGGAGAATACACAGAATCCAAAGTTTTATTGAGAGTATGAAAGGAAATATTGAAAGAAACATGATTGTATTTAAGCATTTTCAACGTGGGGATATGTAAGAATCTTTCACAGCAAAAAAAAAAAAAAAAAAAAAAAAAAGAGTTAATATTTACAAACACACATCCACCCTTATGGAGGAAAAAATGATTTGACAGACTCGAAGGCCTTCAGTATTATCCATGTAGTGCTTTTAATCAGTAATTTCTGTCTGATGGTACACTCTTACAATCCCAGCCAGCTGAACCAGGTAGAATGAGAATGCATGTATGCTCAATGTCAGCCTAGGCTACATTAAGATCTGTTTCTTTACTTTTTTCATTTGTGCTTCAGAGGCATTCTTAACCAAGAATCATATTGATTTTTGCATGGGGCCATGCATTCTCAAGACATCAGGGGCTAGATTCAAAGGGATTTACAATTTATGCAGAAAGTAAATAAATTTTTACTTTTATTAATTATTCTGTATCTGAAATCTACACGTTTTCTTCTAGTTTGAAATTGAGGGAAGCGGACACATTAGCTTAGAGAAGTGTTTATCACCTTCTCTCCAATAGAAATCACAGTTATTAATGCATTTATTGGTGGTATCTGGAGTAGTTGATAGACAAACTGATAGACATTGTTTATTTCCAATATTTAATTTTCAAAAATTATTTATCACAAATATTTTCTTAACATTATAGACTCATTGTAATTGATTTTCTTTACTATGAAATACTCCATTCAAAAGTATTATTTAAGCCACTATCATTTGATTTTACAGGTCTGTGAAAGGTCAGAATTTTTGTGTTAAAATAACTACTGGAGTCTGAAATAGAGTTGTCAATATATTTCTCACAAATTAGTGATGAGCTTGGAGCATTCTCTCCTATTTTTATGAAATTACTTACTATACTGTGACTTCAGCAGCCATGCATTGATAAAAATAGTGTCCTGTTAACTAATGTTCTTAATGAGCACTAACCAGATATGTTATTTAAGCAATATGTACATTGCATGTTTGATAATAAAGGGATATTTTAACCAATGTTTTCACTCACTAACCTCACACTAATTGGTCCTCAAACTTGAGAGATTCTGAATGTATTTGTGAAATTCATCCAGCTAGATCTACAAAAGTGAAGTAGTGATGGTGATGAGGATAAATCATTATTTGATTTTTATGGCTTCAGTGATAGATATTTAAATAGTCCATTTCACATCCATTTTCAGTACTGTAGTCTGATGAGCAAATGCTGACTACATGTTAAATAATGTCTTATATATACACTATTTCTTGTCTTTTGTGAGATCTACTACATAAAGTTGTGTTAAATACTGCTTCTTTACTCATCTGTCCATTTCTTGATGCTTCTGCAATAAGCAACAAATTCTTTTAGTGACCTCAACATTAGGAATTACTAAAGACCACAAACATATCCACCATCTCCAAACGTTCCCTCTTGACATCGATGATGGTGATGGTGACAATGACAATGATGGTATGTGTGTGTGATACGGCCCTCAATCAGGGAGGCCATCATGGGGCTGGAAGACTCAGAAAGAAGAACAATTACACAAGTTATTAAGAGTTTGGGCTTTGCCTTTTCGGAAGGGAAGACTGCATAGATTTGACCAGAAGAGTGACTTGCTTTGATGTTCATCTGAAAGTCCATCTAAAACAATAACTGATTACTACGATGAAACCAGAATACAGAGGTGAAGTAGAATGGGGTAAAGAGACCAACAATCCAGTTGGAGGTATCTGATGATGTTAGTCAGAGAAGATGATACTTTAGACACACTTAGATGAAATAGCTGAGTCCTTGATGTGTTTTTAGGAAAGCCAATAGAGTTAGTTTGTGGTTTGACACAGACGGTAATAAAACAAAAACACATGAACATTAATAGATGATTTTGGGGTAAATGAAGTTGTTATAATGAACAGAGACCCAACTCCATGAAGTTGTTATGAACGTGGGCACATTTGGGAGCTAATAGTTTCAAATATTTGAATTATTAAATTAGAGACAGGCCTTGACACATCCAAGGAGAGTTGTCAGGTAAGAAGCTGGATATCTGAGTACAAATTTTTATTTCAATTTCATAGAGAGAGACTCGTGAGGGATGTGAATTTGGGGGTCATCAGTATCTAGATGACAACCGATGACACAGATGTTTAGGGCTTAGCTAGGAGAGGGAGAACAATATGAAAGCTTGCAACAGAACAGGTACAAGGTGTGGCTTTGGGGGAGATGGGCAAAGCAGCAAAAGGCTTCGGGAAGAGCACCGTGGGAAGGAGGGGATACACGGCAAGGATTCTTCCCAGTGTTTTTCACCCTTTGCAATGAAGGCTGTAAGTGTTAGCAGAAATTGTTTAGTCCTGGAAAAGTCTGTAGGGATGACATTGCTTACTCCAAATATGTTAAAAGATGCTGAGAAGTGTACCATATGTGGCCCATTGATATTTTTTTTTTCCTTGAGTCTGGATTCAGACATGCCGGATGCAGAAAGCTAAAAATACATCATGCTGAAAAATGGACACACAGAACACTTTGTGTGTGTTTTTCACAGTTTTCTATGACATTTTAACTAAGTGCGGAGGATAGTGTACTCCTTTTCCTTGCACTTGGTATGGCTAATGCTGAACGTGTGGGGGGATGACAACCTTGCCATGTGACAGCTTGTGGTGTCACACTCACAGAACTCTGCCTCCACTGCAGAGATGAACAGAAGGAAGATGCAGCTAAGATAAGAAAAAAAAAAAAAACCTATTTATTCAGCCGCAAGTAAGTAGGGTCATAAAGAGATGCCATGAAGACTTATCCATGGGCACGAAAGCTCTTTTAGGTGGCTCCTTTACACACCGTGACCCCCAAGCATACCATTTTTTGTTTTATATTTTAAGCTGTCTCCACCAGAATGGCAACGTTCAGCTGTATTTGCAAAAGGCAACCTATTTATTGTGTTTTAAAAATAGAATCCAACGAAGGTTAACTTTTAGATTCAGAAAACAGGATGTTCTTGAGAAATCTAACAATGATACTTATAATAGCCTCAGTCAGGAAAAGAAAGAGAGGGCGGGTGAGATGGTCCACAGGTGTTTGCTGCCATGCCTGGTAACCGGAGTTCAGTCCGCAGGCCTAATACCAAAGCTGAAGGAGGTAGTCACCACCACAAAGTTGTCCTGGGATTACACACACATGCCATGGCACACCTACGTACACACGTACATACATTCACATAGACACATCATCTACACACACAAGTAAATAATAAATAAATGTGAAAAACTTTCAAAATTGAGAAAATAGGTTGGCTGTATAAAACTGTGTTAAAAATTTGGAAGGCAGAAATAGTTGGAAGGAAAAAATATCCCAGCTTCACTGCAAGCTGCTCATGTCTTTGAAGGTAGTTTTTTTCTGTTCACTTCCTGGTTTTAGTTTGGGTTCGTTTGAAATGCTTCAGATAGAATGCAGGGTGCCGGGCACGGTGGGCAAGGGCTGTACCAGAAGCTACATCTCGGTCTTTCCATCTCCTTAGACAGAGTGCTGCTCTGCAGCCTGCCTGTCTCTGAACTCCCATCCTCTTGCTTTCATCCCACGCTAGTGACAGGACCTGACCCTGTTCTCCTGTGCCTCTTGGGGCACTGAGCCTCCTTCCCTAGGGACAGATGGAGGAAGACAAGAACAGCAGACCTCAATCATGTCACTTCTTCAAACACTGCATATCATCAGTCTTAAGAAAAGAAAGTTTTAATAGAAAGTTGGAAATTTTTAACTAGAATGAGTTTTCAGCTATTTTGGGAAGCCTATGAGCCCATGCTTTCTCTGCTTCCAATGCTGTAAGTGATATCCTGGGGGACACAATATGAGTGACAAGCTCCCACTAGGGCTGAGGGGAAGTGTCTTCCACTGCTCTCTTTCTGTCTTTCTTGGACCCTGTGGCTGGCTGGCTCTGCCTCTTTCTGATTTTGATGAACAATCTCCTCGTCCTTTTCCTAGTGACGCCTCCAGGTATTTGGAATTCTCCTTAGATAACACTTTCATAGAAACGTGCAACATTAAGTGAGCTATATTCTTCATCAAGCTGAGTGAAGACATGTTTCTCAGGCCTCATTTCATACCAATGCAAAGCACAAAAATACATGTTTGCACTTATTTGTGTTTGCTGCAGAGAACGTTTGTTCTAGGTAGTTTGTGTGCGATGGCCTTTGGATTCTAAGGCTTGGGGTACCTACCGTCTGTGAGGTATGCAGACTAATGACAAGCATCTAAAGGCATATTTTCAAAATGAGTTTGTGAGGAACATCTCCCATTCTATTTGTGGATATTGACCTTAATACATATTAAGTAAAATGCCCAGATAACATTGAGCTTGACTTCGCTTATGAAAACAATGTGATATGAAGAAAAGCTGCAAGCTGTTCAGTTTTATATGCCTTTTCCTGAGTTAAAAGTTGCTGTTTTGCCAAGTGGTTAACACTGAAAACACACATTTAAGTAACATTATATAGATTGAATGGGTTATACTTAGGGAATATATATATATATATATATATATATATATATATATATATATATATATATAAACATAAAATAACAGTTAGTGAAAAAATGAGATCTTGAATCTGAGAGAGAATTGTGGGGGGCATATGGGAGAGTTTAGAGGGAGAAAACAGAAGGGATGAATACTGTATTTGTATTATCAGCTGAAAAAAAAAAAAAACTTGCTATAGGCAGCAGCTCCTAGGAAAGGCAAAGTCAGTTTCTTCCCTGAAGGGTTGACCGAACATCCAAGAAACTTGTGTTACATATATTACAAGGACTAGCAAATGTAATGATAGAAGGAATGGGATCAAGACGTAAATTACAAGTGAATAAGCAAGACTTATAATAGTGACTATACGGACTACTAAATATTAATCAATGAGTAAATGTATACAATTATATTATATAATTATATATTATATATATATAATTATATAAAATTATAAAGGAATATTATATGCTAATAAATGAGTATCCTAGGTAACATGCATTGGGTTTTTCAGTAAATGGCTGGCATTTTCTCAGCATTTGCTTCATATGTGCTCATTTTCCTGTTTCAGAGCCTTATTGGAGTGGGCTATTTGAATTGGCAGCAATTCTGTTCTATTTTTGTTTGTATAACAGAGGCAAAAATGCAAAGGTCTGGTATGAATGAGTGTTGGCAAAATACATGTGTACACATACGAATACGTATAAAATAGATACCTCCTGTACTACATGTAAAAGGATCCAGAAAAGGCTACGACAAAACACTGGAGTGATAACGTATCAAAGACTCACGTCTCTGATAATAACTAAGAGGACTAATTTTACGGATTCATGGCTAACAATGTCAAATTGTTGAGAGCAGTGAAAATACAATTAGTCCATCATTCAAGACCTTGACAAACCAGCTCTATGCGAAGTTTCAAAGGAAGACCTGCATAGAGACTTAGACTGCTTTGTAGTGCTGGAGATAGACTCTGGGGCTACCCTTGAACCATAACCTCAGCCCATCAGTGCCTTGAAATGTTAGCCAGAAATGAGTCAGAGGCTATGTGAAGTGTAGCCTACTTCACAGAAGGCTTTGGTTGGTAAAGAGAAAGCAGCAATAAGGGCATTAGGTAGAGAGAATAGAGAGTGTTCTGTGGAAAAGATGTGGTAAGATTTTTAGCTTTGTGAAGGTATTCAGGAGATGAGGCCTTTTAAAACACTGGAAACATGAGAAACAGGGCTCACTGCACAAGCAACATCTGGGAGACGGCTGGAAAGCAGTGGATCAGGGGCACAGGTGGAGAACTGAGCCTTGAACGTGAGAAGCAATCCGAAGTTGAACAAGCCATCTCCCAGAAGACAAGGGAGACAGATGGAACAAAGAAAGCAAAGCAATGAGTTCTATCCTGCTGTGTTTCCAATCAGCATTTCCCAGAAGAGATACTTGGCCCGGGAACCAGGAACCAGACAGGTGGTCCAAGGTCTACTGGGTAAAGTTAATACATAGCTGTTTGATTATTCAGGTCTGGGTTTCAGGACAAATAAAAAAAATGGAGGCGTGTAGATTAAAAGCAATTACTGCAAATTTATGATTTGCATCCAGTTGCCCAGACACCAGTCTCCTGACCTATATTTCTCCCTCCCTCAGTGAGCAGAACTGGAGTCCTGCCTGTGTGGAGGTCATTCTAACAGCACCAAGCTGAAGGAAGAACAGAGCTTCAGGGAAGTCCCATGGGTGTTAGTATTGAAGCTGAGCTTGTGGTCATATGTACAAGTCACTTTTACAGGGGAACAGTCCAACTTAGTCATAACTACTGATCGATGGTGATCCCGTTCTCCACTTTCCTCTCCAAGCCGTTGTATGGTTTCCTATTCAATTTATTGTGCATCTCCTTCTCTTGTAAAGATGTGATCTTCTTCCAGGGGGCTTCGTGTCCCTTGTTCTCTGCTGTTGCCTTGGTACAGAAAGCATCTAGCTTTATCCATTTAATAGATGAATTTCAGCTAGCGAGAACACTTTCTTTCTTCATTACACTTCCACAGAGAGCACTTCAAGGTGAAACGGATAATTCTGACAATGTTCTCTGGTGTTGTCATGAACACTGCTTCTTCATTGGTAGCTGAAGGCCCTGAATAGCATGGAACTCTGGTCAGTCTGCCTTTCAGAGCAGGATCTTGAGGGCATGTTAATGTGTTCAGTTAGTTCTCCCTAACAACAACAAGCAAGCAAGCAAGCAAGCAAGCAAACAAACAAACAAAATAACTATAAAGGATTTTTTTTATGACAAGAGCAAAACAATGGTGGATAAAAGAGGTGGGGGAGGGGCGTCCCTGAACAAACCATGCCAAGTTCACAGGACAGTGAGCTTTGTGATCTATTTTTGGAGACGGACATTTAGGAACTTCTTTGGGCCTTTGTGTTTGTATCTATGTCCATTTTTATGCTGCCTAAAGCAAATATCCTGGAAAGATTCACAAGGTCAGCTGCTGAGGGAGTGGCTGGGAGCATTGCAACCCCTTGCAGCCCTTCAGCTGCTCTGGGGAACCCTCTACTTTCTTGTTTTCCCGTGAAAATAAAGATGGTGATAAAATGTTGTGCAATAGTTTGCTCCAGAATGAACTGAATCAAATTGTTTCCTATTCACTCTGAAAGCTCTCTGCATTCTGAGAAGCCCTCCATCCCCTGAGCTTGTCGCCTCAGAAGAGCCAGGTGAAAGCACACAGCAGCCTGTGTGACTTGTTTATGGAGCAAGGACAGGGAATCAAGTCTTGCTTTAAGTAAGAGGTATTTAACCAAATTCAAACCAGTATTTAAGGATTCCCGGACACCTGGTAGCAAATGTACAGGTCAGAACTTTTAACGTTGTATCTGTGACAAAAAGTCAAGTAGGATTTTCTGCTTGTAGAATTTTTGTTATGATCCAAAGCCAAATACAGTTGTGCCTTGTGTTTTATATGTGGAAAGCCCAATACATGCTCAGTTGGAATTAGGGGGAAGAAACAGTTAAAAGAAAAAATGTATCATCACAGATCCCTCCACCCCAGCCAGCACCACGGGACAAGTAGAAACGGGTTGATTGGGAAGCAGGGGTTAGTCTTTGCGAGTGAGAAGTGAAGGCATTGTTTCCCCTTTTCTAATGTGAAAGCTGAGAACTGTAGGCATCTCAGCAGGTTGTTGTTCTGAGCTGCAAAAACACCACTGGTGTTTGGCACAGTCTTGAAGAGCTCTGGCAGTTTGGTGTGCAGAGCCTCATCCTGCCCCCACCCCCATTCCCACACCTTGAAACTTTCCTGGAAGCTTGACAGTACACATGGACCTTGAGTCAGATCTTGAACTTACTAAGCCTCTTGAACTTGCACAAAGCCTCATGCCATGGGCCCTTAAAGGGACAATTCGGAGGTACACCAGGGAGGAAAAGGGTAGCAACCCTACTCCATTCCAGCTCCTTTGATCCTCCTAAGGGAAAAAGAGGCCTCCAGTGGTTTCCAAAGCTGCATGGAACATGTCTAGCAAAAGAGCAGAGGAAGGTGGGCTTTAGAGCTGCCATGTGGCTGCTGGGCCAATCCCTAAAGGCTTAATTTAGAGACAAGGTTGCCATGCCTAATCGGCTGTGAAGGGAAAGTTGCCCTAAGGGGGTGTTTGTAACTATTTGGGTAAAGGCAAGTTAATAGTGTGTCAGAGAAAATGTCAGGCCCCCCACATGACATGAAAGGAAACATTCAATTTCTTCTCAAGCTCTAGTCAGCAACTAACCTAATTTTCTTGTGTTTTTTTTTTTCATTTCGTCGAACTAAGAGAAGGAAAAGGCCTTCTTTGCCACCATATGGGGAAGAAAAAGAACCCAAAGATGCAAGCAAGACAGCAGAAGCTGCCTACTGAATGGAGAGATAAGCAGAGTCTCAATGCCACCAAAAATAAATCCACACGTCTCAGATTATTAAATAATTAATGGAAGAAATTCTGCAAGGTTTTGAAAGAACAAACTGCCAAAGGATCACTGTTGAACAAAAGGTTGCTCCACAAGCAAAGAGTAAGACTGTGCATAAATAATGATGAGGACACTGATAGAAGCAAGAGGCAGCCCAGAGCCAAAGGCTGGGGGGAAAGGATGGTACACAGAGCATCAGAAAGGCTTGGAAAATTCAGATAACAGAGGAATAAAAGGTGGGACAGGATTCAAGGGGAAGTCTACTCTCCAAACATGGACAACACAGTGCAGTCCTCCTCCAGGCTTCATTTGCTAGGACTATCATAGGCCTTCCTTCAAGTGGAGTTTCTTGCTTGTGGACTGGACAGAAATCCCACTTGATAGAAGGCCTATGATCATCCTAGCAATATACACATATACATATATACATATATATGTGTGTGTATATGTGTATACATATATGTATAGATATATGCAAATATATACATATAAATATACACACACACACATATGTATATGTGTGTATGCATATATATATATATATATATGCATGCTTTGGACTGGATAGAAATCCCATATGTGGTGTGTGTGTGTGTGTGTGTGTGTGTGTATGTATATATATATATATGTGTGTATATATATATATATATATATATATATATATAGAGAGAGAGAGAGAGAGAGAGAGAGAGAGAGAGTTATTACACAGTTAATGGGGCTAGTCTGAGAAATGGGCCATTATGTGACTCGCACTGTGTTAGCATTGTGGGTATATTTCCATGAACTCAGATCACTCCAATATCCCACAGTAGTCTCATGGAACCTTGGTGTTCCATGCAGATTGTCACTGACCAAGACACTTTACTACGGTAACTAATTATATTTCTAATTCCTGTGGCAAAAAAACAAACAAACTGGAATCTTTTCAAAAGCCCCTAGAATACACACTCTACATCTTATATCATCCATCTCAACCTTCCAACACTTCTTCCACTGAACAGATTACATGCTCTAGTTAAGTCGTATAATGTTCTTTGCTTCCCCTCCAACACACTAAGAGTCCAGTGCTTACCTGAAATGCTCTTCTGGGTACCTACCTGAATCACTCTCAGTTTCTGAAGATCTCTATTTAAATACTACTATGCCAGAGGAGTTTTTCTTGACCATCCCATGAACTAATGATCTCTGAAATGTATGTATTGCTTGTCATATGAGTGTTGCATTGGAAACCACTCTTCTGTTCCCTATGTTTCCCTGTTTACCCACTCCTGTGTCAGCATACAGCAGCACTGAAGAGGTCCTTCCTAGACTGCTGCTAAATAGATTATGTATTACATGTACTACACACACACACACACACACACACACACACACACACACACACACACATCACCTGTACACTAACTATACTAACACAAAAGACAAAAGACCTGGGTTGGAAAATCTTGTTTGAATTTAAAAAGCTGAGATCGTTATTTCATTAAGTTTTTTTGCCCCTACCCCTTTCAAATGTTGAAGCCCTAGCCTCTTACTGTGGTATTTGGAAGGGAAGACTTTGGGAAGAAACCAGCATTACCAAATCAAAGTGGTCCCCTCTTGATGGACATAGAGACCAGAGCTTGTTTGCCCCTCATAAACCCTGAGAAAAGTGTATGAGAGGACAGCTAGAAAGCAACCATTTAAAGGTCTCTCACCAGATCCCAACCATGCTGGCCCCCTCATCATAAACATCCAGTTCCTCAGAATTGTGAGAAAATGAACATCTGCTTTCTAAGCCATCACTCAGCTGTGGCATTTTGTCATAGCAATCGAAGCTAACCAAGACAATACAGCAATAGCCATGGTGAATATAGGAAAAACGCAAGATTAATTAAATTTAATATTGAAATACAACTTTTTTGAAAAATTCTTCCTCAGTCCACTTCTACTTCCACTTTTCGGGGACAAAGGTGCTAATTGCTTAGCTCACTGCCTGAAATAGCTTAATGGTTGGTTTCAATTACTACTACTCTTCCAGTTGTATTTCTAATGGTCTATTTTTGTGCAAATCCAAGTAAGAGGATGAGCTTTGAGAGATATGCCTGTCTACTAATTGGAACATCTTCTACATCTTTTGCATGAGGCAGTACTAAAGTTAGAGTCTTCTCTACTGTGCCTATTAAGAACTTTATTGGTAGATATCCTACAGATTGCCTTGTCTTGGAGGGGAAAAATAGTATTCTTTGATCCCTATGATTCTTTCCTGTTCTGAAGAAATGCTTCCATCTATAGATACTTGTCAATTTAGTTACAAATTCTATAGTTCATATTGCTTTTTCCTCATCATCAGATATTTAAATCATTTTCAGGATTTAGCTATCTAATGGTTTCACGCATAAGCACTTATAGGCATAGCTTTCTGTCAGCTGTCAATGCAGACTCTCAAGATCGAATGGTAGTTGTCAGTGTCTTCTGAGAATACTTTTTCACTCAGCTGGTTTCTCTTAGCTCTTGATGAGTCTCTATCACTTTTACGCTTTCATCTATACCCAATGTGCTCCTGCTGTTTCTGTATTTTATAGGAGTGATCTCCCACCGCAGAATGGTAGAAAGTTCGAGAATACTGAGCCTCACTTTTCCTTGTGCTGTGGTTTGCATCTTGAGCAGCCTCGAAAGAGATGTTCCCAAGGGTGATGCTGGGAGTGATTGGAATCACTGGAAGCTGAAAAATAACAAGATGTTTGTTTGGTTTTTAGGCCATTTTGTGCTTGCCTTTGAAGAACATGGTGGAACCCTGTTCCTTTTCTCTCTGTTTTTGTCTCCCAGATTGGTGAGATGAACAGCTTTGTTTTCCAATACTCCTTCCATAATGGGCTCTAACAGAGACCCAAATCAATGGGGTGGAGCCTACAGAACTACAAGATAAACCTTTGGTCCTCTTAACTTAATTATCTCAGATATTTTGTAACAGTGATGGAAAGCTGACTAAAACATTTTCCAATAGTTCATCTTATCTCAACATTTTCTCTTTGTTACTTGAACTATTTCATCTTCCTTACTTATTGCTGATATTGCTAAGTCTCCTCTCTTTTGGGCACATTCTGCTTTTGTATTAGGGAATGAGGCATCCAGGCTTTGTGGCTCAGATTCTTTTCTAGGTCTCTGAGTCTTGTGCCAGCTTTCTGCCTAAATGAGAGGTCATTTTCCATTTTTAACTCAAGACTGTTTTTCAGAAGAGAAAATAATTGCCTTGTTGGCTGTATCTCCAGAAGACAGAGAAGACACCATCAGACCATCAGCTCCTATCTCTGGGACTTTCTGCTCACAGTTCCAGACTCATCTAGAGTAAAACTAGGCATAATGATTGACTTGAAGCTTGATTCTCTTTGACTTTAAGCCTTAGAACCAGCTCTGTAAGAAATTTCTAATATCTTCAAGCTGAAAGACCATTGAGGTTACAGGTTGTCATCTGGCTCCAAAATAGTACCCTGACAATGACATACTTTATCATTGGAAGGATAGTACCACCCAGCAGATAGAATCATGAAGTGGATATCTTAGGAAAATCAGGTCCACAATGTCAATCCATAGTATTATTGAGGCTCAAAATGCATTTTCAACTTTGATTTTTTCATAATACATGAAGCTTCCTTTTTATATTTATGAGCTTCAGAAAGAAAAGTCTGAAACAGAGTTGACAAATTTATAAAAGTCTTATATTTTTAAGTAAATACTTTTGATGAGAGAAGGGAACCACTTGTCCCTCTTTATCTGTCTGTGCCTCAGTTGTATTGGAACCTACAGCAGAAATTCTAGTTTCTGGTTTACAAAGAAGCACATAATCCTGGGGTATTTATTTGAGATAATTTTTACAAAAAATACAATTCTGACTTTTGAGTTTGATAGACCTGACATTATTCTTTATTCTCTGTGTAGTCTTGAATAATTTACTTGACCTTATTAAACATCAGTTTTCCTGACTGAGAAATCAAATGACAAAAATTCCTACCTCTTAGGGATATTAATAAACTAAATAAGGAAATTAACATTTAACAACAACCAGACAAAGACTTATTGTCTAGAAATGTTACATATTATTATTAGAACTCTTATTATTAAGATTATCATGAATTTCTATAATGTTATTGTTTGATATTATACATATACATAGCAATATAATAAAGTACTTTCATTTGTAAGTATAAGTTATAGTCAAGTTACTTAGCCTTCCATAGACCCCATATATATCATCGATGAGATTTCTTAGACACACTATGGATTGCAGCATCTACTTATTTCCAAAAGCTATTTCTAGATCATCTTTTGCTGTTCAGATGATAACATTTGATGGAAGAGGTCTTCTGTCTTTCTGGAACTGCAGTCTAAAGTTTAGATTAACAAAGATTTTTGTACTCCAAGGCTCTGATTCTTCTCTCTATTCAACATATAACCACATTCTCCACTTCATTTATCACAGTCAGAACTGGCATTAAAAATCTATATTAAAGGCACACAAAACAATAACTCATTACAGTATATAACGTGTCATGCACAGTTCATGTAATAGAAACGTTAGTGATTTCCAAATAGAAATAGTCACCTCTAGATTTGTGCCCCTTTCTGTCTAAGAAGATCCTCATTTATATTAAATAATACAACCCATTTAGTAATGTTCTGTTAAGCACATATTAATCATACAATGTATCAGTTTCCTTCTTCAGATATTGAAATGTAATTTAAGTGGGTTTAGAGATGACTTGGCCAAAAGAAAAAAAGTAGTACATAGTAAATACTGATGATAAGATTAAGCATTCAGGCATAAAGGGCATGACCCTGGCCATGCATACAGGTCCTTACAGCATACGGGCCACTGGGAAGGCAGACTTTTCAATAAAATATCATGGGAGAAGTCATTGCCCCAAACTACCAAACTTTAGTGTGTATACTATTGCTGCCTATTTCCATGAATAATTCAGGTGCCTGTTGACCTACAGGGACTATAATCATTACTCTAAAGACAACCTATACATCCTACAGTTTGAATAATAGAAAAACCTGATGCATACTATGACTCTTCCAGCAACCTGGCCGCGTTAGTTCACACAGAGTGGGTTATTTACAATGCTGGTTTCAAAGAAAAGTGATAAGAACTATGAAATGATAATGAGCCATTTAAGTTATCTAATGGGTTGAACCTTGAATTACAAAAAAAAGATATATGCATTAAATGCATTCTCAACAGATGATCTTTACAAGAGCCGAGCCATACTAACCTATCAGGAAGCCACAGGAAGTGGCTCATGTTCAAGTAGCCATAGCCATTGGTTAGTTTTGTTTTTTTTATTTCTAATATGTGTGCAAATCTACAGAGCTGGGATAGTGTGTCTTTCAAATTTATTATGCAGGGGCTAGGTAGATGGCTTAATGGTTAAGAAAGCATAATGCTCTTCTGGAGGACCTATGTATTTGTTTTGTTTCCCAGCACCTATTTTGAATGGCTCATAACCACATGTAACTCCAGCTCCAGAGAATCTGGCACCTCTGGCATTGAAGAGCACACAGATTCATGTTCATATGCACATGCACACAGATAGACACATATACATATACACAATTAAAAATAAAATAAGCCTTCCAAAAAGTTAGTATACAGGTCGATAAAAATGTGGTCCATAACATGAATTGAACTAAATCAATTTTTAATGCTTCAGAGTTAGAATTTAGATAGAGAAATTAATTTAAAAAATACAATGTAGTTACTTTGAAATGACTGTTTTGTTAAAAAACAGTTATGGATTCACAGAGGAAATAGTGTCTTCTCCAAACTTTTCAGCTTTTTACTGTCTTCAGTATGTACTTGCAGGGCCTGTCTAGACACAAACATGAAGACATGCATTGCACTCATTGGGGTACAGTGGTTAGGAAATAGACACTTATGACTGATTCCCACAGCAAAGCTTCTCTTTGAAGCATTAGGTCCTAGTGTTTGGCTATTGCTTTATTGGTAGGATGGTTCTCTGGGCATAAACTCCCAAGCAAGAAGACTAAAATGAAACAGCCAAAGCCTGCTAATATCAGTTACTGAAAATATTATTAAGGCTAGCTAGTCTGGTTCTGAGAAGCTTGGAATCACCATGAATGTTCCACAAAAGGTTAAAAATAGGACTTTCAAGGATCTCAATTATACTGCTCCTGCGCGCGCGTGTAAGCACACACACACACACACATACACACACACACGCATACACATACAAAAAGAGAGAAGGAGACTTAACATAAGCTTACTGTAAAAGCTATGGAATCAACCTAACTGCCCATCAGCAGACGAATGTATTAAAATACACAGTGTATTCTCATGGCTATGCTTTTCTTGACCATACAGAAGAATGAAATCATGTCATTTACAGGAAACAGATAGTCTATGTGTTACTGAAATAAATAAGCCCCAAAGACAAGATTTTTTTTTTTTATTTTCTTTCATGTGTGGAATCTAGGCATGTTAATGAAATAAAAGTAAAATAAGGTCCATTAGGGATGTGGGAAGAGGAGGAAAAAGCAAAGAAGTGGAAGGGAGCAGAGGAGTACTGAAGGAGGCAAATATGATTAAAGTTTGGTAATGTCTGTGTAGAAATATCTTGTCCTGATAACATATGCTAATAAATAGAAGTGAACAAATGAAGACCCTGTGGAATTGCTATGCATTTTTCTGTTTTAACTGATTTGTTACTTAATTTTAATAAATACTATTTGCATAATAAAAAACAATCACAAAGTCTTTATTGTTCAGATTTACCATTGAAAACTGTGAACTCAATGCCATTCCTTTCAGGAGATTCAAGATGGCTGACCAGCAAGACCAAACACCCATCTCCTCTCCCTCTCCACGTAAAAAAATAAACCAACACAGTAGCTGTATGCCTGCATTTTGGTGAATGGCTGTGGGAGAACACTGGAGGCCAGAATAAGAAGCACTGAAATCTGATAAGATCCAAGAATCTGAGACAACAGCATAGCAAAAGAAACAAAATACTCTACTACCCAGGGCTGACAGCAGGAACGGCTGGAGGTGAGTCTCTGGAAACTCCCCTATTTTATGATCATGATAGAGCTACTGACAGTTTCCCAATTCTAACAAGATTGCAGTTCACCTGCTTGAGGAATCTGAAACTGCCCAGGCAGTCTTGAAAAGGATTTCACAGTAAAAGCCTAGATCGTCCTCAGCAGCCAAGACCCATCTGGAAAACACAGTCATCTCCGAATGGTCTACTTAGGGAGTAAGGCACCCTTTCATATTTCTTCTCTTGGACTCTATAGAGATTCATTTCACTGGCTTGTTGGGTAGCTAATTCCAAACTCAATTTGATCCAGCAGAATGGCTGCGACTTAAGCTGAACTTCATAATGAGAGTTTTAATGCAGTGGAGAATGAATAGCATCATAGTAGAAATCCAGGTCAGGTTTCTTGTCATGTGAGACCAAGGATGTGGCTGGCACCAGTGTCTACATACTTCCTGCCCCCTGTTTAGCTGTGCGTCACTCAGAGACTCACTATAGACAGGGTAAGGAGAACACTGTATATCTAAATATGGTCTGTACAAGCAAGTCTGTAGCCTCAGATTCCATCTTACTCTGGGTATATATAACCGAAGTGCAACCCAAGGGTAAATCTGTTCGTTTCAAGCTATAGTTGGGCCCTGTTACCAGATCTTTAGAAAATAACAACACAGTTTTTCCTGAGACCCCAATGCCCTTTGGAGCTCCCCTCATACCCTCTGTTTGTTCTGACTACATGTTACAGTAGGACTGCACTCCTCATTGCCATCTATCCTCATCAGCATCTGAACCTGCACTACTGACTGGTTGGAGGACAAGTGTTTCAGTACAGTCACTACTATGTGCCTAACAGTGACAGGGGTGTTTACTAAGCGCAGAGCTAATGTTAACGGTTCCTGAGAAGCCTGATGGGCCACCACTCTTACTGTTGGAGGAGCCACATAATAAACTCCTCAGACCCACTGTTATGTGCATCACATCTTCCTGAACATCTGGAATATCTTCAGTGTTGGCTGAGTCGTAGGGACAACATGCCTCTCCAATTGTAGCATGCCACACACTGTGCCTCAATTAATTATCATGGGAAAAGAAGCTGTAATGAGGCTACATTATGGTGCCCAGCTAGAATCAAAATCAGCATTGTCTAAGAACCCAACATCTTCTAGAGAATGATGCTTTTCAAGGAAGCCACATAATAAAATCAATAGTGACATCTGATCTACTTGATATGAAAAATTATAACACAGAAGCAACAGAAATATGAAAAATCAAAGAAATATAAGACCTCCAGAATTCACAGATCTATAGCAACAGATTCCTAAGAAAACAAAATGGATAAAATACCTGGTAACAAATTTGAAGCAATGATTATGGGAAACCTCAGTGAAGAATGGAAATAAATGGTTAAATAAAATTAAGATATAAGTGAGAAATTCATCAATGAAATAGAAATTTTTCAAAAGAACTGAAGAGAAACTATGTAAATGAAGATCTTAATAGTCAAACAAGAAGGCAGTTGAAAGTCTCAACAGTCGACTACATGAAACAGAAGAGAATATCTGAAGTTCAGGACATGTCTTTGGAAATATGCTAATCAAGAAACAAAAAGAAAGAAGGCAGAGTAGGGTGAGGGGTAAAGAAGGGGAAGAGAAGGAGAGAATTGGGGTGGAGAAAAGAATGAGGAGACTATTCAAGACCTACAGGACTTCAATAGTAAAACAAGCATGTCTATTTTTTAAATATCAAAGGTGAGAAAAATAAAGTTAATGGCATAGAAAACTGATTGAATGCAATAGCATAAGAAGCACAGCAAAGGAAAAAGAGCTGAAAGGAAATGAATATTCCAAACAACCAAAGAATATTCATCAAAGTAATAGGGATAAAAGTATAACCTTTAATAATAACCGTGAATGTAAAGAGACTACATTCCCTAATGAAATGGTGGCTGGTGAGATGGTTCATCAGGTAAATGTACTTGCTATCAAGCTTACATGACCTTGTTCATCTCCTGGACCCCTATAGGAAAATGGTAGAGTTGACTCCTGCAGTTTGTTCTAGACCTCCAGATGCGTTTCATGAAATGAGGGTAGCAAAGTACACAATGAATAATTAAATAATAGTATTTTAAGAGGTACAGAGTGGTTGAATGTATTTAACAGAAACAAAAATAAGATTCAACATTTTGTTGCCCTATAAACATCTCACTTTCCTGGAAAAGACATTCACAAGTAAAGAGTGAGAAGGTAAAAACAAATTCCAAGCAAAGGGAGCCTCAGGTGAGCAGTTGTAAATACATTTGTCTCCTGTCATAGGTTTTGAAACAAAAAATGAAAAGTGACTACGATCATAAAAGATGTTAGAGCAATGGATTCATAACAACTATAGAGTTGTGTGCACCTAACATCAGAGCATTGGCTTTTATGAAAACTACTAGATTTAGTGGGCTTATCCAACTTTTTGACATTGTGACATGATGCTGTCACTATAAGGTTCATAGTTAAGAAATATGTAATCAAGTTATAAATGAAATCACATAATTTTTTAAGATTTGCTATTTTATGTTGGGGCCATATTTTTATGGGATGCACATGGTCCATGGGCTATAGCTTGGATGCATCTGATAGGGGATAGGTAATCCCCAACACAATAACAGAAACTTCAACATTCGTGGAAAATATTGCCACAGAAGCATCAAAGTTAAATTATATGGCCTGAGTAAATATTTATACATCATTCCACATGAGAGTTGTACATCACACTTTCTTTTTATCAGTGTGGTAACCTATGGAGGAACATTTAATCTTTTAATCCAGCAGCCTGGCTGCTCTAGCAAAGGATCACATTGAAAAGCCTGTATGATAGCTAGGAAGGGATCACATCCAAAGGCCATGTATGAAGGGATCACATTTAGATGTTTGTATGATTTGGATGAAATGCTCTGAAGGCAATGGTAGTGATACCTTTAATCCCAAACTCCGAGACTGAATCAGAGCGAAGAGTGAAGTCTGAGATCAAATCAAACAAAGTGAAGTCTGAGATTGAGGCAGAGTGAGGACATGTCCAACAGGATATCAAAGGAGGCTCCCAGTTCAGACAGAGAGTTCAGACTAAGACAGAAGTTCAGTTCAGAGAAAGAGTTGGAAAGAAAAGAGTTAGTTCAGTCAGGCAGATCTAGTCCAGAATAAGCAGAGAGAAAGCAGAGAGTAAGAAGCAAACAGTTTATAATTCACAGTTCAGAGTTCTCAATAAAGATCAGAGTGAAAAGAGGTAGTTCAGAAGATAGCTAGTCAGAGTAAATCCAGTCAGCAGCAAGTCTCAGAAGCTGAAATATTCTAGGTTTAGGTTTGCAGTTTTGATTGTACAGAGGCTGAAGCCTTCGAGGTCTATGTTTAAGATTAGATTGCAATCTAACTGAAACCCTCTAGGACCAGGGATTAAATTAGCAAAGGATAAATTGTCTTTTGTAATGAACTCACAATAATAATAAAATCCTTCATTAATAAAATCTATGGTTACAGTAACCCTCTTGAGGAAAAAAAAAACAAAAACAAAACATAGATCACAAAATCAGCCCAAGAGATTTTCATAAATTAATCACATACAATATCTTTTCTGATCACTTTGGCATAAAACAGCCATGAGATATTCTAGTAGCTGTTTAAACACACACATTTAAATGAGCAGTGGATCAGCAAAAAAGTCAGAAGGAAATTTTGTGAGCCTGTGCATGTGTGTGTATGTGTGTATATGGGTGAAATTTGTGTGAGACTGTGCTCGTGTGTGTTCGGGTGTACTCACCCATATAGGTACATGTAGAGGATAGATGTTAATAATGAGGTGTTTTGTTCAATCCTTCTCCATGATGGAGACAAGAGAAATACATGCATAAATACATTTTAAGCCAAACACACACACAATTATTATTTTGCGATAGGGTCTCTCACTGGACCTCAAGCTAGCCTTTTGAATCAGACAGGATGCAGAGTGAACTCCTAGAGTCCGCTTGTCTCTGAGCACTCTCCAGTACTATCACTAAGGATGCATGCTGCCATACATAGCTTTTACATGAGTTCAGGAGAAATACTCCAAAAGGACATTTTAAAATAAATAAAAAGGAAATCATACCATATAAAAACTTTGCTGCAACAAAGTACAGAATATAAGAAGTGTGAAAAGAGAGAAAGATTTTCATGGACTCATTGTGTATGTCTATGGTTATTTTGCTTTGTTTCTTTGAGCCTGTGACAGGGCAGAACACTGTGACCAGAAACTTCACCTCATGGAGGATAGGAAGGAGAGAGGAAGATAGGCAATGAAGAAGGGAGAGGGGATGGAGTGAAAGAGGGAAGGAGGGAAGATCGGGGAGGGAGGGAGGGAGGGAAGGAGAGACCTTACCTCCAGGCCAGTGCTTCTTGCCATGAAACACATGAACACATATATGCACACAATAGATTCTAGATAAGATCTTATCAACCAAGTTCTTAGCTTATGGATCCTATTTATGAGTCTAGAAGTTAAAACAATTCACTGTTTTGAAAATTTGCCTCCCCTTACCAGCATGGATGATCTGCTTATTAATTTTATGGAGACATTAGATTCAACAAAAGGCTTTGGCCTTTGAACTTTGTATTGTACCTATTTTCCTAATTAGGTATACTCTCTGAGCCTTACCTCTGCCAGAATAGGCATGCATGTTCTGGTCTCCATTGACTGTCTTCTTGGCTGATATTACGCTTGTTTTGTTTTTTGTTAGTTTCTTATCTTTCTAGTAGTTGAATTCAAGGCTGAAGGAACTCTCAACATGTACTCCTGCCTCATTCTCTGACTCTTCTACCTGCTTTGAAGCATTCATGAATCGATTGTCCTGGGTATTGTGTAATCAAGTTGGCTTGTTGAAACAGACCCATGCTATTTGGACTATTCTCTTACACAGCTACTTTAGTTGGTTGATCAGAAATGAAAATGAGCTCGCTTCAGAGAGAGGGACTTTGAACAAATTCATTCTGCCTAGATGTTCAACTTCAACATTCTTTGTGTTGCAGAATGAAAGATGCAAACAGTAACTACATATTAAATTTCTGGACAAAGCCAGATATAAAGACCTTAAATGAAAACATACTGAAATTTTCTAAGAGAAAAAATGTCTCTCAGAATGAACTTAAGAATAGTTTGAAATGGCTTTCCAAAAAAGAAAAAAGAGGGGAGGGTTTGTGCAGAGCTAACTCAGGCTGGCAATGATCTTTGATAGTATAAGCCCCAAATCCCCTGCACAGAACACAATCCCAGCTACAGAGTCTTGTGACCTATGAAGAAGCCTGATGAAAGTCTATGCCTGTATAAAAACAACCCTGCAATTCCCATCTGGCCATCCAATAAAATAACAGTTCCATCCGTCCCTCACCCATCCTGCAAGTTCTGCCATTATCAGTCCAGATCTGAGTCCTCAACTGTCTTGTCCTCTGACAAGGCTATAGTGTTTCCTTAGTACTGGTAGTGGACAGAAGACACTAGGCTAATTTAGTTTGTCTAGAAAGAGACTATTTACAAGGAAAACAAAATAATCCATTTCAGATTAATTGTAATAACAACAACAATAATAAATAATAATAATAATCAAACAACTTTCATTGTATTAAGACTTAATTCTATAAGAGGTTCAGTTGTGTAAGAATAAGAATCCTATAGAAGTATTACTCGGGGTGGCGAAGAGAGGGAGAAGAGTGGGGGAGAGAGACTTTGAGACTTTTCTACTTAGTCTCCCTTTCTATACACCTTCCCAAACATGACGTGATCACTGTCTCTTGCCAATATTATTCCTCCTTAATCATTTTTATGAGAATTAAGTTGCCAAACTTTTCATCAAACATCTCCTAAATATTGGAAAATTACAGACTTTGTGATCACATTTAATTTAGTGTTCTAGAAAAATATTATGTAAAGACTATTCACACTCATACATTCAAAGCAATTGAAGAAGTAGGGCTGTTTTCCTGGTAGTCTGCCGTGCCATCAAATTTAACCTTGCAACAGCTGGAATGCAGTGTCTTTTGATGGGAAATAATTGAGAAATTCACCCAATTTCAGTAAAAATTCAAGCAAAAATATGTGCTTTGGTCTTTTCCTAAAGAAATTACTGTAAAAGAAAACTAATCATGTCAGAATTTGAGTAACCAAGGGGCTAAGCCTTGATGTACTGATTTGGTTACAGTGCATGGAGCATAAGATATCTTGATAGCAGGATTCCTCTTCCCTTCGCTGTGATTTTTACTTAGGATAAGCAGACAGTTTAACTGTAATGAAGAAATCTCTTTTGTGCTGTGGTGTTTTGCTAACTGGCTGCCTTTTACATGTAGAAAATGGGATGTGTTCATACCTGTAACACTGAGAGGCTAACAACCTTTGAAACAGAGGCTCGGGCTTTGATTTGATTTTTTTTAAAACCCCTTGTCATCCTGGATAGATTTCCTGAGAGACACTAATGAAAAATGCAAAGGGAGAACTCTAACAAGAAACTGCAAATACAGTTTTTGATAGGTGACTTGGACATCTTGCCCTAGTTTACAAAGAACCAGAGACAGGTGAGCTTAGGAGTATAAGAAGTATTTTTCTTAAACTGATAAGGCAGCATAAGATGCCCAAATTGCAATGCAAGGTTACAGAAAATGGAAAACACACCATTGCCTTTATGCTTTTCATTGTCTTCATCTTTTATTGGGTTCTTGTTTTGTTTTCTTCTTAGTGTTGCTTATGTTTCCTGCTCTTTGCTGTGTTCTTTGAGGCTGCCACTGGCACTCCCATAAAATATCCTAATGGACCCCTGCAGGGTTACAGCAGAGAAAGGTCTGCTAATGTTTCCATTCTGACCCTGGCTTCCCACATCCTTAGATCACAGTGGTCTTAATTTGCATTAGACCATGGAGAACATATCACAGAGTCTTGGGAGTAATACTTTTGGTGCATTTGAAAAAAAATATAGCTTAACTCCTTTCACAGTTGTATTGCCAAAAGCACTGAATCTAGTTACAGTAGCATTTGCTGTAGTGTTAGCTGGGTAACTTCCATAAAAGTTAATTGGAATTACCTGACTGAAGCCTCAAGTGAGGCTTTGGAAATAGAGACTAACCTTGTAATTGCCTTGTTCTCCTTTCACCCTCTTCTCTTTCTTAAATAACAGAGCTGTGGCTGATGAGCTAGAATGTCACCTTACAGATGAAGGCAGAATGACAGAGTAATTAAAAACCAACTGCGCTTTGCTTTAATAAAGTACTCCAATAGAAGCGTGAGACAAAGCAATTGTTTTCAAATGTCAGGGTGACCTAGGGTAAGCCTATGAAGAAGATGCAAATGTCTGTGGCAGGGAGACCCTGGGAACAGATACTGTGTCAGCATGGGGGAGGTCTCACAAGTGGCTTGGAATCAAGGGCAGTTTGACACTACTTTGAAAACTGTGTGGAGTCCATTTTCTGTCATGAAATGAGACAGCTCTTTCAAAAGTTTCATTAAAGCTTTAATTAAAGACCCAAGAAGAAAATTTTTTAAAAAAATTGAAAACAAGGTTCAGTACTAGGCCCATTTTTAATTTTTTTCTATATATTATAACATTCAATTAATCTTTGAGTCATTGAAATAGTCTCATTGATCTCAAATACAATACTCCCATTTTTGAGAAAAGTAAAGGGATGTTTTGGTTGGCAGTGTGAGTGTTGCAGACAGAACTGGGTTTGTATCTTGTCTTACTATGTAGTAGGTGAAAGTTTGGGACAATTTTCTTAATTTCTTAGAGTTTCACTGATAAATGTTCAAGCAAAGAAGTTCAGTGTCACTCTCGTAGGTCTCATACACAGGAAAAGTGACATTTATGCATCTAGTATATCCAAAGTACTTAGAATATGCTTCTCCCATTTAGTTTCTTAAATAACGAGAGCTTATGCAATGTCTCAAGTGATTAATTGGTAATATTAAATTAAAATATGAGTGTTCTGTAAAGTATATGTGGCTTATAAGAAGAGCCTTTCCCCAGCCTTAGGTTGACTCTCAACATTACAAAAAGGAAAAATTAATTAATTTCAAATAAAGAAATGTGTTCTACCCCTTGCCCTAATGTTGGTAACATTTAATATTTGTATTCATTACTGCTAAAGATAAGTCATCAAATATTCATATAATTTTGCTTTACTTTATTCATTTTCTAATCAAAGTAGAGCATGTTATAGATGAAGAGTGGTATCTAAGACCAAGTATGATATGAAAAACAGAAAAATGGTTATCCCAAGGAAAGGAATACTTTCTCTTTTGAAGGAATTTAGGAAAATATAGGGAACGCAAGGAAAACATGGGACAAAGAATGTAGAATCTACAGCAACTCATACAGAAAACAAAATCTATAGCGTGAAATGTAGAGTTGGAAGATACAGATAACATGAGATAGGACCTTCTTCTTATGTTCTACCGATCACTTTAGTCAACTTATTATAACCCATTTTACAAACTGAAGTTATTCCAGGATATATTCTACCAAGATCACTTTAAGAAACATCCAGGGTACGGTTTACATAAATGTCTTGTTTTGCCTAGAAGATTCTCTGTTTAGATTTGTTGTTTCAGTGTTATTATTATTACTTCCACTGTTTTACCCAAAAGTGTCTGTATTTGAATGGCAATTCATTTTGTCTTTTGTAGTGGTTTGAATGATAAATGTTCCCCATAGGCTCAGATATTTGAATAATTGGTCCCCAGTTGGTGCTAAGATTATGGAATCTTTAGGAAGTACAGCTTTGTTGGAGGAAATATGTCACTGGGAGTAGGCTTTGAGTATTCATAGCTTTATCTCAATCCAGTTAACTCTGCTTTCCTGGGGTGTCAACAAAAATGTGATCAGCTAGCTTCCTGTTTGAGGGCATGCTGTCAAGCCACTCCTACAACTATGGACTCTCCCTCTAGAACTGTAAGCCCAAATAAACTTGTTGTTCTTTCATTTGTCTTTAATCATAGTATTTTTATCACAGCAACAAAAAGTAAGTAACACACTGTGCTAACAGTTAATGCTCTTGCATGAGAGAATACCCAGGTCTCTGTCATAATTTTTAACCCAAGACTAGACCTCCCAGTCACTGGAGTCCATGGACCTATGTCACAGTCCAACACTTTGTAGAGATTGAAGTTGTGTATTACATATATGGAAAACTGAGGTGGATGTCAGGTTGGTAGAAAAGGAAGAGTGCTCTGAAGAGAAGGAGAAAGTCATACTGGGATACAGCCACAGCATCACATATAAAGCATTAAAGAAATAACATTTATAAAGACTTTCCTGTCAGGAAAGATGAGTCCTGGGAAGCAGGAAACCCACACTGAAAATCTGTGTGATGCAAGTTAATTTCTAAGGCCAGATAGGTTTGAAATGAATTTGTAAATGCTGATAAAGTTGACAGAGCCTTGCTACATAGTTCCAGGTTAACCTCAAACTTGTGGTAATCTTCCTGTCCCAGCTTCCAGAGTGCTGGAACCTACAGCACTTTTGACGAAGGGTCTGAGAAACCTTGTTATATTTTGCCTGAGAAAATTAACCATACATAGTGCCAGTTCAATGTAATGGTCATTTTCTTAGTTCCTTGTGCTGCAGATTAACATCTCCATACATTTATTGTCAGGTTGAAACAAAGTTGTTGCTTTTCAACCACTTCATTTGAAAGCTGAACATCTGGTTTAGCCTAGTATCATTTTATTGAGCTAGAAAGAGAAAGATAGGCAGCAGAATTCAACATAGAAAATCATCCTGAAGCAGGGTGTGTGTGTGTGTGTGTGTGTGTGTGTGTGTGTGTGTACACGTGTGTGTGGAGAAAACACGTAGAAGTCACTCTACACTAATCTATTAAGCACCTATTTTTATATTCTAAGGAAATATTCTTAATTCTTTTATATCCAACACAGTGAACTATCAAACTCTAATACCATTTGGATAGGAATGAACTAAGTATAATGATAATTCAACCGACCATTAGAGCAATCAACAAAGTCATAGGAAACAGCAAAATTCTCTCAATAACAATATGAAATGCAAAGGATGACAACTAACATTTAAACAATTCTTAACTGGATGTCTTCATCAAATTCTTCCCCTTGGGACTCAGGGAACCCTGAAGAAAAGAAGGAGGAATGATTTTTCAGAGCTATAGGAGATAAAAGACACCAAAGAAGCAGGTCTTGTAAACACAACAGGACCAATGCACATGTGAACTCACAGAGACTGTGGTAGCATACACAGGCCCTACATGAGTCTTCACCAGATGGGGTCCCATCACCAAGAGGAATAGACACAAGCATACATTTCTAATTCAGAAAACTACCTCCAATTGAAGACCACTGGAAACAACATATTAGTTTTCTCTAACAGAGTCTCACTTGAGAAACAAACTATTCTTAAGGGTAGGCCCCATAACCAGCAGTAGATGGCCAATTCAAAATGAACTACAAATCTTTGGAATTTCTTTTTCTCAAAATGTTTAATCTAGGTATCTAAAAAATATTTTTATGTATTTATATCACTTAAAAGTCTATTTATTTATTGATTGGTTGATTGATTGTTTTCTTTTAGACCCATGAGTCCTTTGCAGATATATTGTGGCTTCAGATTTTTTTTAGACTTATTTATTTTATTTATATGAGAGCTCTATCTGCATGTACACCTGAAAGCCAGAAGAGGGCATCTGATCCTATTTTAGGTGGTTGTGAGCCATTATGCGGTTGCTGGGAACCGAACTCAGGACCTCTGGAAGAGCAGTCTGTTCTTAACTGCTGAGCCATCTCTCCAGCCCCAGATTTTATGTTTTTATGGGATTCCTGTGTGGGCAAAAGTATTTGTCTCTATGTCTATGTGTTTCTTGTGCTTTTTCTTTGGATTCTTCTCTTTATTGTTTTGTCTTATCCTGATTTCTATGTTTTTCTTTTATCTTATCTTTTTTTTAATATCATGGATATTCCTTCTTATTTTCTAAGAAGAGACAGACAGTGTATGGACTTGGATGGGAGGAAATATGAGGAGGATCTCAGAGGAGCTGGGGGAAGGGAAAACACAATCAATATATTGTATGAAAAAGAAATCTATTTCCAATTTAAAAAAATGGGGGAAAGAAGGCACCAAATAGCTGACTGAATTTAAAAGCAAGATACAAATAACTAGCTGTTACCTCCAAGAAACACACCACACTAGAGAGACACCTCCAAACTGACAGCCAAAGGATGGAAATCAACCAACCAAGCACAGCTGAAAACAGCTGGCATAGTTATCTGATAGCTGATAAAGTAGACTTCAAAACTAGTCAGAAGTGCTAAGGAAAACCACTACATCTTGATGAAAGGAACGATTCATCAAAATGACTTAATGATTATAAATATTTACAGAGTGAATTTTGGAACACCAAATTTCATAGTACAGAAACCAAAAGGCACCAAAGGTCAGATAGGTCCTGATATAGTGATAATTTCAGATTTCAACACCCTACTCTTATTTTTAGATCTGTCATGCAGACTAAAAATCAATAAGGAAACTTTAGAGCTAAGCTATACTATAGATCATTAGTTTATTTTAAACAACAAATATAATGTGTACACTTCATTCAGTTGCCTATAAGACTTTCTCTACAAGTGGTGACAGATGCCACAAAGCAAATTTCAAGAGATTAAAAAAAAATCAATATAGTTACCTATATCTTAATAGATCATACTGGAATGAAACTAGAAATAGGCAGGAAAATAAACCACAGAAACTATGCATATATAGAGAGACTGAGCAACATGATAGAAATAAACAATGAATCATTGAAGAAACCAGTAAAGAAATTTGAAAATTCACAGAATTAAAAGAAAATAAAAGCTTGACTTATTAGAACTTCTAGTATCCAGCTAAGTCATAAGTTAGCGTTTACAGTTCTAAGTGTTTATATTAAAAATCAGAGCAATACTAAATAAAGAACCTAAAATGCATCTCAAGGTCCTTAAATATGAAGACGGCAAACATAAATGCAGTAAATGACAAGATGTGATTGAATAAAGGAGAAATTAATAAAGTGGAGAGAGACTGAAAGAACAGTAAAGAATAAGGTAGACGTGTTCTTTGCAAACAAAAACACAATTAACAGACTTCTAGCCAAACTCACCAAAAGAAAGAGACAGAGACCAACATTCACGAAACTAGCTATGAAAAGGGAAAAGTAGGAACTGGCTGTATTGGGAGAATACGTTAAAAGATTATCTTACTAATAAACTGGAAAACTGAAACAAAGAAGTAAGTTCTCAAATACATTCCCTTCCAATGAAGATGTAAAGAACATAAGCCAGTCCACAGCTAGAAAGAGACTGAAACATGAATTACAATCTCACCACAATGAAAGGCTTAAAACATTCCCTGAATTCTACCAAATGTTTAGTATGGAGTTAACATCCATACTTCTCAAAACGATCTAAAATTGAAATAAATAGGAACAAAATAGAAATGGAAAGAACATTGACTACTTTCCAACCCATTCTACACTGTCAAATACGATACTCAAACTAGGTAAGAAAATGGTGGGAAAATAAAACTATAAACCATAACCCTGATCAATATACATGAAACATTCTCAATAAAGTACACACTGTGGTGATATTTTATCATCAATTTAATACAACCTAGAATCACCTGGGAAGTGTCTCAATAAAAAATCATCAATCTTGGGCTGGTCTACAGGTATATCTGTGTAGCACTGTCTTTATGGCAAGACTTGGTGTACTGTAAGCGGTACCATACCCCAAGGAAGGTCTGAACTGTATGAGTGGGGAATTAAACTAAGCACAAGCAAGCTAGCCTTGTATGCATTCACTCCCTTTCTTCTTTTTACTGCTGATGTGTTGTGAACAGCTGTCTCAAGCTCCTACCACTTCCCTGCTATGATGGACTATAAGACCCAAATAGTCGATCTCATCTTAAATAGAAAAACAATTCCAAAGTACCTAAGTACTCAGCCTCAGATTACTACGGAGCCATAGCCGCAGAGGCAGCATGATGGTGGCACAAAACAGATGTGGACAACAGTGGACTAACAGAGAGGACTCAAACATGGTTACATGCATACATAGCTACAGCCACTTAACTCTTGACAGAGGTATAAAAAACTAGAAAAGGGCTCTCTTTAAGGTATGAAAGGAAAAGAAGAGACTTAGCAACAGAATCCTAAGCAGGAGCTATTGGAGTGGATGAAAGAGGCCAGGGAAAGCAGGCCAGGGAGATGGGAGTGTCCCAGGGAGATGAAGAAGAACAAAGTATTGGGATCAGGGAGATGGCTGAGCAAGCCAGATAACTCAAGTTCAATTCCTAGAACCTACTTACAAAGCTGGAAGTGATGGCACACATTTGTAGTCCTGGAACTCCTATAAGGAGACTTCCTGGTATGTCAAATTGTAACCAAGAATTGTGAGCTAAAATAAACCCTTTATCTACAAGCTGCTTTTTTGTCAGGGTATTCTATCATAGTAACAGAAATGAACACAAACCAGATTCGAGAACACAATAAGATTATGCATCCCAACCAAGTGAGCCTTATTCTAGGAATGTAAGTGCTGACAGAATTCCCTAGGAGTTTGCAGGCCAGTTAGTGTGGAGTATGCACAGACACAAGAGAAACCCTGCTTCAACAAGAGGAAAGGCAGGAATCACTCCCCAAAGATTGCTGTCTGACCTCCAGGCAAGTTCACTTGTACATACATGCTTGCAGACACACACACACACACACACACACACACACACACGTACACACACACAGAGAGAGAGACAGAGACAGAGAGAGAGAGAGAGAGAGAAGTTGTGTGTTAAATGCCATAACAAATAGAAATACTAATTCTCAGTAAGAGTCCTTGCTTAATCTGAAAGCCTGGGTTTGTATTGCTGTGAAGTATTTTTGTACTCTGTCCTGTTTTGGCTGCCTGTTCTGAATTCTGTGCCTCTTTCACATCAAAGCAGCAGACTATGTGCTCTTTGGATGTAGACTCTGTGGCTTCTTAATGTTAATTAAAATATCCTCTTCTTACAATATACCTGACTTTAAACACTGCTCAAATAAATTCTCATTAAAGCAAAAGGAACCCAACTCACATTGGTGATGACGTCTGGGCTCGTTCTTGAGTCCCAAGAAATCTGATTATGTAGATAATATGGATACTACTATTACTATACACTGCACTAAAATTTAATATAGTCCTTGATCATTATATTTTGGGAGAAATAGTTTGCTTTTATCGTGTATTTTGTGACCTCAGTATCTCACATCAGTGAAAATCACTTTTCTTCTCAGAGTACAACTAAAGAATGTAATTGTATAATTTGACTCTTGATATTTCTTGCTGATTTCTTAAGAGACACACATTTTTACTAAATAATACTAAATATTATTCTGTTTTTTCTGTTAAAAAATATCTGTAGTAAATTTTCCAGTAAAGCAACAACAATTTTAAGAAAATATTTCTCCTTGCCTCTTTAACTGACAGGAAAATTTTACTGAATCCGGAACCTGAAGGTCACTCTTAGCTGTCTGAAAATGTTGTAGAAGATGGGGACAGCCAAGCTGGAAGGTCACCAAGAGACTTGCTAATGTGTGATTTGTCTGGCTTCCTGAGTTTTATAATAATTTTTATAACATTCCATTCATTTGATAGTAGGTGATCTATAGTTACTCTTCAAATGAGGGAAACCAACTTTGTGTCTATATGTGGAGGATAATTACCTACTATGCACACTACATACTTCACTACATTTTCCTTTCGATTTGAGAACATATTAATATATTCAATTCTGACTTTGTTCTGTATATATCACAAGTATAATAATATGTATAGCACTATACTTTATTTGGATAGCTTATTATTTAAATATGGACTGGTAATAAATAGATACATAGCTGTTCTCATGCAGTGTTCAAACAATGCTTTGAATATGTGCATTCATCAGTAATCTTTGAATCTGCTAAATGCACTTCATATAGAAATTATACTAAAATGTTATCATGCTGCAGTTGCAAAGTCAAGGAAACTCAAAATTCGGAATTATGAGATGCCAAACATGAGCTTTATAGCAATGTAGGCTGCTTGCCCTTCGCTGAGACCTGCCTCTGGCTCCTGTGGTGTATGGATGGACCGTGCTAGAATTGAAGGCTAGATCATGCTGTCAGGGAAAACCATAGTAACTCAAGATTTTTTTTAAAAAAGTTATCAGTCCAATTCACTGAGTAATCACTTTTTTGTCGAAGAATAATCTAGTCCTGTTCACACTGTATTTTGGCACCTGGAGAATATCTTTTAAATGGTTCCACTCTTAGAGCGCCAAACACTGAGTTGTAAGGTGTTTCTCTGCTCATGTACTGTGTACCAGTTCCTAGAGTTAGAATTACTTACATACATAGCTTATTCACTTTGTGTCTCTAGGCACCAACCCAGTACTTTGCCCCATTATACATTGTCAGTAATCATTTGCAAGGTTAACTCAAAGTGGGAAACACGTCTGTCTTAATTGTTTTCATAACTGTAAGTTAGTTTTCCATTTCCCCAAAGGGGTAAAATTATAAATGAGCTGAAAGAAGAGTAGATTGAGAGGAAATAAGATAGAGGTCTGCAATTATTTGAGTCTGACCAAATATTTTCCAAATGTCATTTAGTGTGCCAGGCAACTTTATAGGCAAGTGGGTGCTTGAATAATCCATTTGACAGATGAAGAAACAGGAGGCACAGAAAGCTTATGTGCTTTGCCTAAAGTCATAATACAAATAGGCACCAGGACCAGGATTTGATCTAGGCCATTGCTACTATTCAGATCTTTAATGTCTCCCAATGACTCATGTGTGAAAGGATTGGCCCCCAGCTTGCTATTTGGAACTGGTAGAAGGTTTATGATAGACATAATCAGGAACTGCTAATCTTCTGAGTGTTGGGAACATAATTGTTATCTAGAAAATCTTATGCTGTCACTTAACTACTGTCTTCTAAATGTTCCCTGATTTTTATTAGCAAAGATGCCCATAAAACCAGAAAATCAACAAGGGCAAGAGGGGCAGAATATTCTTGGGCTGTCTTATGGAGTGTTCTGCTGTGTATATTATTATTATTATTATTAATTATTATTATTATTATTACTAAATTGTTTCAATCAAAACTGTCCCCTATCAGGACTGAAATACCATGACATATCCTAATACTACACACCAGAGCAGATAAAATGGAATAAAAGCCAATGGCATTCAACATTATGAAATCATTCTGTGTGAAGAATTCAGGAAGAAAAATGGGTGGTTGATAAACCTTATGGTTTCCTTATGGTTTTAAGTCCCTGGAATTTTTCCTTCTGAATTGAACTGAATAAACCACTCTCAGCTTGTCCAAGTCAGTCTAAGTACTCTTTTCTGACTGACCCTCCAAACCCAAACTACTACTAGATCAGCAGATTTTATCTGTGTAATGCCTGTACCCTCCTCATGGTCACTGTGTATAAGGTGAATGAGTCTGCCTTAATATTTATCTCCCTTCCCATCCATCAGTTAACCCTGACCATTCTACATTATTTTCCATCTCAGTTAGTCAAGCTATTTTTCTCCTCATTCAAATATCTCATCCCTTTACACTGTTTTTGCTGATCTAGTAAATCAGATTTTCTATAGCCTATTAAGAAATATCTTAAAAATCTAAGGAAAGTATGTATTCTTTGCTCTCATGCCCTATAAATAATTGCTCTGTAATGCTGTTCAAGAGATACTTTCTCAGGTTTATAGTGTATTTCCTCTTAATTAAAATCATTTTTCCACTTAAATATGTTAATTATATATATGTATGTGTGTGTGTGTGTGTGTGTGTGTGTGTGTGTATATATATATATATATGTATATATATATATATATATTCTCATTCTCCTTTTTCTAGTTTTCTTTTTAGAAACATTCTGATTTGTATATTTTACTTGATCATATTTGCTGCATAGAAGTTTTGCAATTTAAAATTTCAGCTCATATTTCAAATTTTTTCAGTATATTGATTTCATGTTTAAAAATGTAAGAGCGTGGTTCTCTTCTTTTAATTGAAAATAGATTCTTCTCTCATACAATACATCCCCACCAGTTTTCCCTCCCTTCATTTCTCCATCTGCCCTCTGTTCTAGATTCACTCCTCCTCTACTTCCCAAGAGCAGGCCACAAAGATATTATCAGCCAAACATGACACATCAAGATACAATAAGACAAGTTACAAACTCTACTATCCAGGCTGGACAAGGCAATCCAGTAGAAAGAAAAGGGTACTATGAGCAGGCAAAAGAGACAGACACCTCAACTCCCATTATTAGGAATACCCCCCAACACACACACAAAAAACAACAACCTAACAGCAGAAGACCTGGCACAGGCCCATGCTGGCTCCATACTTGCCACTTTAGTCTCTGTAAGCTTATTTGAGCCCTACTTTCTTGATTCCGTGAGTCCTATTCTCCTGGTCTCCTCCATCTGCTGACTCCTAAAATCTTTCCTCCCTGTTTTCCAGTGGGTTCCCCAAGCTCAGAGGGGAAGGACCAAATGAAGACCTCCAATTTAGTCTCTCTCGCCACATAATGTCTGGCTGTGGGTTTCTGCATCTGCTGCCATCTGCTGATGGAGAAAGGCTCTCTGATCACTATCATGCAAGAAACCATCCTATGAATATAGCAGAATACCATTAGGAATCATTTCACTGATTTTCTTTTTGGACCAGCCATGTATGGGTCTCTAGACTATCCAGTCCTGACCACCCAGGCAATGTCCAGTATGGGCTTCCTCTCCTAGCGTGGGTCTCAAGTTAAGCCAATCATTGGTTGGTCACTCCCAAGTTCTGCGCCAGAATTGCCTCAGCACATCTTGTAGGCAGGAAAGATTCTAGGTTGAAGGTTTTGTGAGTGGGTTCATGTCCCAGTCCCACACTGGGAGCCTTGCCTGGTCACAGAAGACAGACAGTTCAGGCTCCGTATCTTTCATTACTAGGAGTCCACATTAGGGTTACCCTTATAGATTCCAGGAAGTTTCCATTATACTACATTTCTGCTTTGAGCCCCAAATGCCCCCTATTCCAGCCATCTCTCCCTGTACTCTTTCCCTCCATCCCTCCCCATCTGATCCCTCCCACTCCTGGCCCCACCCACCTCTAGTCCACCCACAAAATTGATTCTATTTCCCCTTCCCAGGGAGATCCATGTATCCTCCCTAAATCCCTCTTTGTTACCTAGCCTCTTCTGGGTCTGTGAATTGTAGCAGATTATCCTTTACCTAACATCTAATATCCACTTATAAGTGAATATGTACCATGTTTGTCTTTCTGGGTCTGGGTTATCTCACTCAGAATGTTTTTTCTAATTCTATCTATTTTCCTGATATCATTTTTTTAAAACTCTGAATATTACTTCATTGTGTAAATGTGTACATTTTCTTTATCCATTCTTCAGTTGAGGGACATCTAGGTTGTTTCCAGTTTCTGGATATTATGAATAAAGCTGCTATGAGCATACTTGAGCAAGAGTCCTTAAGGTTCTTTGGACATATGCCCAGGAGTGCTATAGCTAGGTCTTGAGGTAGATTGATTCCCAGTTTTCTGAGGAACCACCACATTGATTTCCACAGGGGCTGTACGAGTTTTCGCTCCTACCAGCAATGTGCTATTGCTGCTACCTGTGCTATCTGCCACCTGTGCTATCGATCTTAGTCATTCAGACAGGTGTTCAAGAGATATTTTCTCAGGTTTATAATGTATTTCCTCTTAATTAAACTTGTTTCTCCACTTAAATATGTTAATTGTATATATACTGTCACTCTCCATTTTCTAGTTTTCGTTTTAGAAATTAACATTCTGATTTGTGTACTTTACTTGATCATATTTGTTGTATAGAAGGTTTTCAATTTAAATTTTCAGCTCATATTTTAATTTTTTCTAGTATATTGACTTCATGTTAAAAAATGTAAACATGTATTGTTCCTATTAATAATATTAGAATAACCTGATTGATAACCTGTGGAAGGTACAGTGATTTCTAAGAATCAAATATTAACTAGGTTTATTTTTCTGTTTTAGTTTGATGTTCTATATCTCATGTTTTTTTTTCTTGCTGCTAACATAAATTAACAGGAAAAAATAGCACATTCTATCTCACTTATGATAAAGAAATAAAAACTACATATTTTAAAACTATCAAATTGACAAAAATTAAAAGAAAAAATATCCAATATTGAGATGTACATTGTAAAAGAGACCCTCAGTTGCCTAAGGTAATTAATTGACTTGGTCCAGTTTGATGGAGTAAATTCTAAAAATGCCTACCAAGACCTTTAGAATGTACCTTTACCCACAAATGTATAGGGATTTAATCTTAACAAATTGAATATGAGAAATATAGACACATGCTTATATTTTGCCATAATGAAGGTCGACATTATTTTATATTATATACATAATTATAATAACACCCTAAGAAACAAGAGTTTTAAAGAGAGGTTGGAGAGATGGCTCCGTTATCATGAGCACCGGCTGTAAAACCATGAGGACCAGAGTTTGGTTTCCAGCGCCTACATGGCAAGGCTGGCATTCAATACATGTTTGAGATGACAAGAAGAGGGCTTCTTTGTCTTGGGTCCCCAGGAGCTGGAACAACAGGCACCCCAATCTGGGTTCTAGAAACTAAACTTGTCTCCTTTGCAGAAGCAGAAAGCACTTATCTGAGACATCTCTGCAGCCCATGATTAAGAGGACCTTAACTTGAGGACAGGATGACTTAGCACAGGGACTGTAATGCTCTGGAGATTTCCTGAAAGCTGCATACCAATTTTTGTGGTCAATAAGTATTAGGAGCTAAATTATTTTACATTATTTTTTCTACCACATTCACTTAAAGATTATAATATAAGCAACAATCTGGTGAGAGAATGCTAGATCACCGTGATACTTGACTTACAAAGACCTATTTCCAAATGAGGTTATAGTCACAGGATCCAGATGATAGACATAAAATTTTATGGGACAGTATTCAACCTATTACAACTATACTTTAATAATTCTCCTTATAATTCTTTTTATTAGACAAACATGGAATCTGAGAACTTTACATTGCTACTAGAATTTAAGACTGATAGAGCAAACACACAAATTATCCTTTCTTAATTAAGCTAATGTTTATGAATCAATAAGTACTATGTTTCATTGTTTAGATACATGGAAGTGTCTTATTTTATTCATTGAGGTACTTGACCTCATGAAGTTTAAATTCTCAAGTGAGGATGTGGAAGAAAACAAGAAAACATTAAATATTTGCTAATATTTCAGATATTTAGGGACAAATGCATATAGAAGAGAGACAAAATCCTTGAGGGTAGAATCACTGAGAGCTAAAACCTAAACAGACATATCAAGCATGAGAAACAGCCATCCATGTGCATTTCAATAAAGCATAGAAGGAGTCATAGTGATTGCAAAGACCTTGCGTTATGACATACCTATGGTCTACTCAAGGAATTTCAAAAAGGTGGATCTTTATGGAATGAAGTTAGCAAGGGGGAAATCTGGCCCATGAGGTCAGAAATGGATATAAGGGCAGGCTTCTTTTGACCATGCCAAGAATTCAGATTTCATTCTAGGGAGAAACTAACAGAATGTTTTAAGTATGGGAAATGTATCATCTAATTTTATGCAGAAGGTACCCTTGCAGGACTTCGACCCTTAGAGCTCCCCATGCAACTGGAGTTCTACCAGTATCCTTGTCTTAACCAATGGTTCCCATCCCTGGGTACCAAAGACCCTCCCCTACCTGTATCCTATAACTTTAACCACCCTTGCTTTAATAAACTGAGAGATGATGCTCCTCTGGCGATCTCTCCTGAGAGTCCTGGTCTCATTAGTCCTCCAATCTGGGACTGGCCAGGATGCATTGACCAATGCCCTGTACTTTCCTTCCCAAGGGCTAAGCTAAGGGCCCATAGCTTAGCCATAGTGTCCTGGGAGGGAAGCAAGATCCAGTGGGTAAAGAGAGAGAAAACCAACATGAGAGAAAATGGGGGACGAAGGATTGTGAGCAGACAAAGTCAGTCTCAGGTGTTGTTGTGCAGATTCTGTCCACCATATTTTTTGAAACAGGGTCTCTCACTGGCCTGGAACTCACCATTTAGGCAAGGCTGAATGGTCAGTGAGCCCCAGTTATCCACTTGTCTCCATTTGTCCATTTCTAGAATTACTAGCCTATGCAACCATGCACAGTATTTCATGGGGGTACTAAGAATTGAACTCAGGTCTTCATGCTTGTGCAGCAAATGCTTGACTGACACCTGTTAACTGGAAGCTGACAGACATTCCACTCCCTTCTTCATGGATGATGCTACAGTTCAGACCTGGACTGTCATTAGTTGCCCATGGATTAAATCCTTTGTCCCATTTGGAGGTGTGAGGAGGACTGGGGAATAGGAAGGAGTGGCAGAGGGAGGAAAAAAAATGTGGTTAATGGGGAATGAGTATGAGAATATTACAAGGATGTACTGTATGTGTGAAAATATAACTAAACAGGTTATTTTAAATAGTAACAAAAAATCTCAGCGAAATATTTTAAAAATAATGTCTTAGTCTCCAGCTAGGTTCTTTCTGCTGAGAAGTCTACTGGGAAGTCATCATGTCACTTTGGACATGCTTTTAGAAGAGAGTTATGGGGCTTCAGCACCCCTCTTCCTCTCTTTTGATGGTTTCCCGTGGGCTTACTCTACCTGATGTGTTGCCATGGCAGAGGCTGAAAGAAAATGATCCATTCAGCCATGCACTGAAACCTTTCAAACTCCTGAGCCAAAATAAGCCTTTTCTCCTTAGAAGTTCATCATGTCACGTATTCGTTACGTATAGAAAACTCACTAATGTGGACGGTGAAGGGAGAGCATCAGGCCCTGACCTCAACTAGCAAACAAGAACCTCATTAACCTTCTGCGTTTCCAACCTCCTACAGACCTCCTGACTCGCCCGATCTTGTGCTGTCATGATGATGTGTTATTTGGCCATCTGAGATTCGATTTGTCTTGCTGCTGTAAAGCAGAGTAGCCTCTGTCAAAAAAAAAAAAAATCTCTAGCACTGGAACCCGGAATGATCCCATACAGCACAGTACAGGTCCTTAGCAGACATGCATACTGAATGCAGGTAACTCAATCCTCATTTCTCCTGAGGGCGCTGAAGCAGGGAGGGGCACTTATTGCAGGCATTTTCCCTGAGTCTGCTTGGAGTCAAGGAAATAACACTTCTTCCTCGGTGTTCCTTTGTGTGCCTCCCTTTTCTCTGAAAGCGAGAAACTATTTCTGGACCACAAAATGGAAGCTACAGCAATTACGATTTATAAGGAACTTGACTCCAAGCTAGCGATAATATAGATGTTAGCGATGCTAAACTATTCATTTCATGTATTTGGCCAGAATTGTGATACATTATTTGTAGTCATTTCTTTCTTTTAAACTTTTCCGCAAATTTACCCAGGAAAAAGCACTGAAAATTTGTTGACGATGATGAACATAAAAGTCTGAATGATCTTCCCAGACACAGAGATAGTAAGCAATGATCCCACACTCAGACCCCAGGGTAAGAAGTAATTCTGCAATCATATGAAGGGCAAACTGTAATCCTAATCCTCTCCTCATAAACACACACACACAAAAATAAAACTGCATCTATTTCAACTTTTTACTAAGCACATATTAGAATTCATAATCTTCAGTTAATACTGCTAATACCTGGCAAGTCTAGAATTTATAGTTTTAGTCTTTTACATATATTAACATTTTCACCATTGGACACAAATGCTCTAGAAAGTTCTAAATGCTAGGGAAAATGGAACCTTACTTCTGTAAGAACTGCATGTCTTCTCTGATAGTATTTAACCCCCCTGCACAGACTGCTATGCCTGACTTCCAGTCTTCCCAGGTCATGTGCATTTGCATTGATTATTTCATACTGCTTTGTAAATAATTTTCTTTCAACAAATGTTTATAAGTAAGTTAACTCACTTTTTTTTTTTTATTGTATACTGAGGTGAAAATACATTATTTTCTCTGAAATATCTGTATTCAGAATATCTTTTGGTTATCTGTATTCAGAATATCTTTTGGTTTCATTTTCTTATTAAATTTACAGGGCATGATCACTGTTTTAAAAAAGAGGAGACTCTTGATACATATTTGACAGGATATGTTTTTATGTACTCACCTGTAAATTGATCTTATACCTGTGTAGTGTTTTTAATCTTGTTGTTTTGTTGCTTTTCTATCAGAGATAATTCATCTAAAAATGTAGTTCCACCCTCCTAAATAATATCTAAAATTATTTGACTAGTTAAAATGTTTTAACTCTCTTGGTTTTACAGAAGACCCTGGAAAATAGGATAATAAGTTTCACCAAGGTGTTAATAATTTATTCTCACCAGTTCGTTCTTCATATATGGAATGTGCAGATACATTTACACAGATAGATAACCAAACAAAAGAATCCATGATCAGTGCAGGCAAAATGTAGAAAAATAATTAAGCCATCATTTAAAACATGTCGACAAAGCATGTACGCATGCATGCATACACAGTCTCATTAACTTTAAACCATAGAAATTAACTACCGAGTCACTGCTAATGAACATATGGGCTGAGTTCTGACACTCCACCGGTTTCAGTTCAGCGGTCCTAGAAACAAAGCAAAACTCACAGAAGGATAGGGAAAATGATAGTGAGTGGAGGCCAGGAAACAAAATTCCTTCATAAGCATGAAAAACAGCTCCATAATATGCAGCTAGCAAGAAAAGAACTCTCAAATTCATCCAGTTCTGATTATGAACAGCCTGCTCCACCATGACCACCAGTTGTCACTAGAAGAAACTGTTGATGTCTGAGGAAAACCAGGTTGAGAAGATGGAGAGTAGTAGGAAAGGGGGGGAGGGATGACAGAAATACGATTCCAGAGCAAAGAACCTCCCTCCCCAAACATCCAAAAGGAATCCTGTATTACAGAGGAAAAAAAAGTTGTACCAAAACTTTGAGTCTACAGCCATCCATACAGGGTTCATGAGTTTAACTAGAGGATAAGTCATCAAGCAACTGCAGAGGTGTTGAGACAGTGTTATTGTGGGGCTGTGCATCCTTGTATTTAAAGATGCTAACAGTTCAAAGCATCCTCATTGAATGTGCAGAGCAGGAAGACACATTCATTTAATGGACTGAGTTACAATGTCAAACTCTGAAGATCACTGTAGCAAGATCAACTTTGCTTCAACTTCAGGATTCTTACTTCACCGACAGCAGAAGGCAGCTGTGTTGGGCTTCCTACTGACTAAGAGGATGCACCTGCAGTAATGCCACCCAGAGTTACAAAGAGTAGATGCTTCTTCCTATATTCCTGGGGATGAACAAATTCATCTTTTATCTCTACCCATGTCCAGAATCACCAGTTATTAGTCACCACCTGGGGAGTTGCATTTTAAATTAAAGATCAATTCACATTGGTGGGGGGTTTCTGTTGAGATGCTATCCTACTCTTGCTCATCTATGTGAATGTACCTTGACAGTACATTTTAATTTGTCTATGAAATAGCACCATTGAAATCACTTTGTGCTTACATATAATGTCTACAGTTTTCAATCTTCGTCTCCTCTTTGTCCCTTCTTAATTGCAGTTACTTAAAAAGAAAAAGTATTCTTCAGATTCATTAGCTTGTTTTAGAATTAGATTCTTTTGATAATTTTCTTCTTAGTCCTAAAATCAGATCCTGCCAGCTTACATGACCTTTACACTATAGCAATGATGATTTTCAGTTTAATGTGGATATTAATAAATTAATTTAGCTTCCAATGATGATTTTCGTTTTTTCCATCTGTCAGAACTTTACCAATCTCAAAAACAAATCAGACACTTTCAATTAGAAACAAAGTAATGCAATAATAGGAATGAGAGAATTAAAATGGTTTTACACAAAAGCATGCCCAGGAAGCAATAATTTAAATAACATAATTATAACTTCAACAAGATAGCATGATTAATTACATACTTAAGTGGGGACTTGGGAAACTTTTTAAAGAGTTTTGATTTGCCATTAGTCATCTTATTTTTAAGCATTTAAAAATTTTAGTTGACAAATGTATTTATAGGTACAATATTATGTTTTAGTGCATTTATATGCAATGTAATGAATAAACCACATTGGTTAGAATTTCTATCTATTTTCAAACTTATGATTTCATTGTAGTGAGAATATGTAGAATTCCTTCAGCTGTTTTGAAATGCGCAATGTATTACTGTTAACTACAGTCACTCAATAGTTCACTAGAACACAGTTCCTCCTAAATGGAGCTGGAAATATGTGTTTAGTCTCTTGAGAATATGAAGAAAATCTCAATTCAAGTGTTTCCTAGATAATTCTCCTAATGTCCCAAAGAACATACAACTGCATGTGGACCACTATTGTGCCAAAAAAGGTATACCTTTTAATTTTTTTCAATGACAAATATTGATGGCGGGGGTGTTGAGCCATCACCTAGGCGGTGTTGGGAAGTATGGTGTGATGACTGAGAGCCTAACAAATCCTCAGGTCTTCTAACTCAATGTCACATCAGTTTTTATCCAAATAATTACATAAAGCTGCTCATTGTTCCGCGCTGTTTATCTCTTCATGTTGCTGCCTGTTTTGAGACATGACTTCCTTATTCTCATCATTCTGCTACTTAAAATGTTTTTTGGACTTTCCATCAGCAAGTATTTATTGAGTGAACACTTGCTGTGGTGACTATAGCCACTGTGTCCTTCCCTACACACACAAAAAATCATTATAGACATATTTATGTGTTTGTATATATTAGACATATCAATGTATAAAACCACCAATTTGGTTACTCTTTGGAGATGTATTAAGAATGTCTATCTTGCCTCCATATTAATTCATTCATCCACTCATATTAATTCATACATCCACTTAACAATTATTCTTCGATGTCTTCTAAATGCCTTCCGGATAAGAGTTCAAACTCATTGGTATTACACACTGATGCCTTCATGATCTCATCTCTGCCTCTCTATATTTCTGCTTCTCTCTCATATATCTTCCATATTCCAAGCACAAGATAGTCTCTCCAATCTGAAAATTTGTGTTCCTGTACCTTTATTGGAGACTATTCTTTCTGACTCACACAGTATTAGAAACTTATGCATTTAACTTGCCTTAATCTACCCGATCTTTCAGGTTGTAATAGATCATTTATTACTATACATAAATCTGTCTCAACAGCTGGCCAATTGTGACCTTTCTAACGCAGCGCCATCTAATTTACTATTTTACACAACAGCCAGCACTAGTAGCAATTCATGAATTCCTTTTGAGAGGGGAAATGTTAGGATGATCCATTTAGCGACTTTGCAAGCTCTTGGGTCAGACTGCTGAAATAGCCCAGGCTTTGGTTAAACAAAATGCTTTCTTCTCCTCTTCTGAGGAGTTCTACAATAGTGGCTTAAACCTACGTGGTGAGTTTTCTAAATTGAGTCTTAATTCAGCAGCAGAGCCAACTAAATTCCAACAAAATCACTGTCATTAGCAGTACCTGAAATCTATTTAACAACCAAAGCGTGCACAGTATAGAATATAGTTGATTAAACATTTTGTTTTAGACCTGATGAACACAGTGCAGTTTTCTGTTGTAAATGATGAAGCTCACACATCCTGAAATCTATTTGGGTCACCCAGAGGACAGCAAGGCTCAAGAGACTCATTCTTTAGATTCACCTTTACCTCATCTGCCTACAGATACTTGGGGGTTCAGAGACCATGAAAATCATGGGAGCTCTTTACATCTGTTTCCTCCAACTTTTGTTTCTTAAAAAGCATTTGTTGCTGTGGAAGCTGATCTCTTCTGTCCAAACAACAAGCAAATGGGTAATTGGTGATATAATCTCTTCGCATTGGGTAACAGGTCTTTGCCTCATTTAAGTGAGTCTTGGGACAAACTCCACAGCCTGCAGCTTGACCAGCTTCCCGGAGCCCTACTATCATTTCCCCCAAAATATGACTTTACAAAAACTAGTGATTTTTTTTTCAAATCTTCAAAGAAAAAAGGCTGAGCCTCTTGCAAATCACATAGCGTGAGTCATAGGTATGCATGACAAGTGTTTTGCCATGAGGCGATAAATACATGAATCCTAGAACAAAATTGTTACCTCGCACAGGGAATGAGAGGTCTCATCCATTTATATGTAAAGCCTTATACATGTATGCATCCAAAATAAATCAATAAAATAGCATAAATAAATGCATAACTTAAAATTAAATTTGATTTTAAACAACTATGTAATGTTCTGGAATACTGTAAAGCTGTAGGGAAGTTAAACTTCTATTAGTAAGTCTCTTCTATAATACCACATTGTTCATTAACTCTTGCTTGAAGGTTGAGTATGAACATGAAGTAATGGGTTCTATGGCCCTTACATCATATTGTACATTTGTGAAGTACTTTGTAATCCTGCGTCATTTAAATGCTAACTGGCCTTCCCTCTATTATGGATGAGAATAAGAAATTCTTACATGCAGAAGGACAGATTATAGGAACTACTTTGAACCATACCAGAACCCTTCTCATTAATTGCACATGTCTTGTAAATTATGGACCTATCTATATCTTCTGCTTTATGAACAGGCTTTGGAGTTGAGAGTCAGAAATATTATTTATTTCTCAAATTTTATTCATTTCTTAGAACAAAAATGGCACTAATGTCAAGAGTCACGAGTTATATTCTTTTTTAACTCATATTCTTTCCAACCTGTCATTCTACTCTCAAGTTCTGTGCATAATGCTGGTGTCTTTTTCTTCAAGTCTTTATACTGCAGAAAAGCGTTATCAGTAAAATTTATTTCTTCTGCTCCATTAGTCTTTGTAATTTTTCATGTCAAAATATTTGAGACCTTTATTAGATATAACACTCCTCAAAAAGGATTAATCAGTATTTTTAAAGAATAAATTATCTATTTTTGCTTTCTATCATATTTATGAATATAGGAACTTTGAACAAATAATATTTATTCTTACTACATATAATCTTCTTTAAAATCTACTAAATGGACAATTTTGGTCTAATTTAATTGTATAATCTTTTTAAAAATTGTTATTTTATGTATATGAGTGTTTTGTTGGCATGTATATTTGTACAACACGTGTGTACCTGGTGCCTTAGGAGACAAGAAAAGGTTGTCAGATCTCCTGGAACTGGAGTTACAGCCATAAGCCACCAGGTGGATGTTGAGAATCAAACCCACATCTTGTGAAGGAGCAGTCAGTGCTCTTGATTGCTGAGGCATCTCTCCAGCTTTTATAACTCTTTCATTTCTCAAATGCAATCATTTTAAACAGAACAAATCCTTTACTTTGGGGAGGAGTATTAAAGTGAAAGTTGGCTTAGAAATATAGAATATTGTGAAGAATGAGTTTTTACAGGTGTGTGTGTGTGTCTGTCTGTCTGTCTGTCTACACCTCTTTTAGTAAGGTCCTCCTAATTCCCTACAAAGATAAGTGTGGGTATCAGAGATGTTGAGTTCCAGCTTAACTTTCCTCCACTCTTTGAGATTCCTTGTTCTTTTGTTTTGGTTTTTGTTTTAAGACTTAGAAAAGAAAATCAAAATAAAAAAGTCCAAACATAAATGTTTTTGTTTCAGCTTTGGCTGCAGCGTCATAAAACTCTTCCTAACTATTCAAAACCCCTTTTCTTTTTTCCTTCTGTCCTTTGACTTCTATGGTTACCATTTGCATACGTTACTCTCAGCTGGCTCTGAGACATAAATAATTTCAGATACAGGCAACTTTCTGAGATATCCTCATTGATGGATTTCACTACAACACATTACAAGTCTGTGTGAAAAGAATCTGGAGTCAGTTTTGAAAAGACAGTGGAAAGCTCAACATGGGTAATAATCGTGGCATTGTCAATTTACATTTCTAGCATTCCTCGTGTCCAAGTAAAAGCCTGTGAGAAGTTATAAAGTAAATAATTATGAAGTTTTACAGTTAGGAGCCAAGTGAAATCATATCTAAATTTAAGTTAACTGCGACGAGAAACACCAATCTTCATTAACAGTACGAGAAAAATAAAAGGAATAGTTCCTGGCACATGTGGAGTACCCTCATTCATATCAAGCTAAATGATTGCTGACAATTAAGTGGAATTCCTTCTAAGCAAACACTATGAAGACTATATCCCGAGCTATAATAAATATATGTACATACTTACATATTATTTACTACAATCTAAGGTGACTATTTTCACTCGGAGTATATTGAATAAATTATGCTTGATCTAGGCTTGGTGGCACACAGCTGTAATCCCTGCAGTGAGGTAGCTGACTGGAGAATATCAGGAATTCCTCTAGGCTAACCTGGGCTATGCAGTTGGGGGAAGGTATTTAATCACCGGCAAGTGTTCTTGTTTTATTAGCAGATGTATGGGATTTTGTCTTGTTACTTGGAAGGCTTTGATTCCAACCTGTAGAGAAATGCTTCCCATCTTCCTAGCATGTGCTCAGTTTTGACAGCTGCTTTGCAGTTTGCATTCTAGGTGCATTCTATGTTCTAAATATGATCTATGTAGTAAAGATGAAAACGTGTTGTAACACTTGATGTGTTAGTGAGAAATTTTGCATTCCTTAGAAGTTATTTATATAATTCACTCAGACTAAAACAGACATAATTTATTGCCAATTTAAATCTTTACATGGGAAAGGAAATATGTGCAATTTGTAAAATAGTGTTTGAAAGCTGTTAAACTTGACACATTTCCATGACTGTCATCAGTCAACCCTGAGTTTGTTAGTGTAAGCGTTTCGGCTTCCCGCACCAATACAGAAGGCTTAGTCCTTCTCTTCTCCTGTAGCTATTGCATCAAGCCCGCCCGAGGCGATGCACATTGCAAAACATTTTTATTTTTTGCACCAGAAATGTGTGAAAGCAGCAAACACAGCAATGTTTTCACTTTCCTCTCATGATTCTACTTAATACCCAAAGCACTCATTTGTAAAACTCAGTGAGCCAAGCCAAGAGGATGAGTTAACAGGAATGCTTGTCCAATATTCAACGGAAGGACAAGAATGAGCTAGAAAGTCCAAACGTTAAGCCCTATCTCGGACATTGAAGGACATGCGCCCTCTAGGGGCAAGGTAAGGGCCCTTACCCATGGCAGTTCTCTAGAAAACCAATCCTTCAACCACTTACTCCAGTATGTAACCCATTATGTTAAAGAAAGAGCAGTCACTGCTCTGGCACGAGGTAGTGTGGAAATACGAGGACTGGACAGAAAGCCACAGGACAAAGCAGGGATGACATCAATGAACCCGAGCCTCTTACTAGCCATGAGTATCAAGGCCAACCCGACACATTTGGCTAAGTTTTCCTGGGCTCCTCCTATTTATTACAATTGTTTTCACTGCTATTAAATTAAGGGGAGGAATGGGCTGGACTGGCAGGGTTGGCAGATGTAGCCAATGGAAACACAGGCTACTCAGTTAAATCTGAATTTCAGATAAACAAGATTTTTCATCAAATAAATATTTTTCAATGAACACCAATGAACAAAATTACTGTTTATTAGAAATGCAAATTTAGTTAGGCATTCCATATTTTATCTGGCACCCTTAGAAACAAGGAGAAAACATGGAGGGAGGGACAGGGAGATACCTTCTAAAGGTCATGGCACAATTCTTACATGAACAGTCTCTTTGTAAATCCCTTCCATCTCTATCCTCATGTGGTCCTTCCTCTCCGTCTTCATCCCTGTTGAATATCCCTCACGAATTTTCAGGATATTGCATACTTTGCTGGAAGTTGGAGTCCTTTTGAGATAAGAGCTACAAACATACTTGACTACATTTTTTTCTTTTTATGTTTACTTTTGTGTTTTGTTTTGTTTTGTTTTGTTTCTCGTGACAGGGTTTTTCTGCTATAATTCTGGCTGTCCTGGAACTCACTCTGTAGACCAGGCTGGCCTTGAACTCACACAGATCCACCCATCTCTGCCTCCTGAGTGCCAGGATGAAAGGCATGCTCCACCACCACCTGGCTACATTTTTTTTTCTTAAACTGTTGTGACTCTGCTTTTTTAAAATGATGAAGGAACTGTTTAAATATTGCACTGGACATGCATTCCCCTCTTTATGGAAACAATTTTCTCTCCTGTGACCTAGAATAAATTTAGGTTTATGGGAAAAGGCTGCCTCTGAAGTATTTTGAACTCATTGCTTTTACATATGTCAAATGCTTCTGTACAAAAAGAAAATCACAGAAAAGGAAAAGTCACAGAAAAATTTTGCTCTTCTCATAAACCAACTTCTCATCTAAAGTGTGCTTGTCACCATTACATATAAAACACATATTATGAACAGGCACTCAAGACGTGTTACGACAGGCTCTATAACATTCTTAAATTCATGGAGGGCATCCAAACTTCTGTCTAGATAAGTTCAGTTGCCATGGTTGAGAAGATGTTGCTGACATGGGAGTGCTAGTCCATCAGCATTTGGACTATCAGCATCTGCACACTGCCCCCTATGTGTTACCTGTCCATCATTACAAGGGCTATGTGTAAAGTTGTTAAGTAAGTATGGGTATTCTAAGTGGGTCTCCGATCATTCTGCATCTGGTTGAATTCCTGGAAGTCAGAGAGTTAAGCAGAAGTATCTCACTATGTCTTCAATGAACTCATGCTTGGCTCTTCCCCAGGCATATAGAATGCAGCTCACATAAAGAGCAAGCACATGATGCTGTGAGATCATTGCGTAGTTAGACATTACTTTGCTGGCTCCCACACTTGTAGGAATTTGAATTTCTCAGCAGCAATGCATCACCACTTTTGACAGAATTTGCAGGTTTTTCTTTACCCCAGGTTTAATAGATTAAAAAAAAAAAAAAAAAAAAAACTTGGTAATCTCCCAGAGTGCGACAACTTTCAGAATACTGACACATGTATACCAACAGGAAGAAGAAAGTACTTCCTCCTAGTTTCGAACACCCATGCCTCCCTGTGCCTGCTGCAAGACACATTGTTCTAGTAAGCGTAGTGGGGGGGGGGGGGCTTTGTGAACCAATGATTTCTATTACCACAAAGGCTGCTGAAACCCTTTCCACAGTCCTCCAAAGATTTAATACATGAAACATTTAATGTATGAGCAATAACCTTACTTTCACCAGCCAAGTATAGCAAAATGATCTGTACATAAAGACGGGCTACCGTTAAGTATGCCTTCACCTCTGATTGCTTTCAAAGATGCAGACATTACAAATCTAGTCCAATTCTTTGGGTGGATTTCTTTGGAGTTTTGCTTTTTATTTACTTTTTTCTTTAGCTTAATTCATCTCAACTTATTTCAAATTTGGTTTCAGTGCTAATATTTCTAAGTTTGTTCTTGAATTTATACATTTATGGTGACATAATGATAGAATAATCAATGATCCATCTTCAGATATACCAGTTGTATGCACCATTTCAGGTGCACTTTATTAAGCCTGCCTGATAGAGTACAAGTTTCTTATTAATATGCAGTATATCCCACTTCTTTGGCAGACCAGAAGAGTATATAAACAACTAATATTGATTTTTCCTTCATTCTGCATAATTTTGATCTTGCCTCTGATAAAGACTGGAATGTAAAAATTGAAAAGAACTATTGACCTAGATAAAAATGATTTAAAAATGTTTAAATGTGGTGTCGTATTTTCGATCAGATGTTGGCTGCTGCTTTTCTCTCCCTCAGATGAAAAACATGTTAGGTAGAAAACACAACAAGCCTGGGGACGGTGTGATAATGATGCCTCGCATAGCTGAGCTCTGCTTGTTTTGTTGGTTAAACTCTGCAAAGAGAGAAGGCAGGGCTGGCATGGAATTGATGTGCCTTGATGTATTATGAAACACTTCAGCTGAGTTCCACAGGCCCCCGGCTGAGGTCAAGCGAAGGTAGGGGAGATGACGTTATGCCGGCTCCTGCCAGAAGCCAGATAGCCAATGTCGGCTGCTGACAGCAGGCCAACTGAACTCACTCAAAGTCTGGACAACACACAAGAAGTTTGGTGCCTCATGTGACTGTGCGATGCAGATTAGACTATTTATAAACACAGAAGAATTTTCAGGGCGATACAGATTCCACTACAGAGGAAAAGAGGTGCTGAGCAGAATTCATGAATGGCCTCTTTGCCTGCACTAAGGCACTCATAGTAAGACTGAGAGATATAATTGACCTTGCATACTTTATGTGAAAATAAATTTCAGAGCTCAGCTTCTTCCTCCACATAAGATATCACCTCTGCTGGGAGAGTTTTATTCAAATGTCACAAGTCCCCTGCTTCAGTTCCCAAAAGTGGGAATATTAGTCTGATTTCTTTGCTACATTCTTTCTGTACCACCATGAAGAATCACTGGGCCGTATGAGGTTTGAAGAAATATTTATTCAAATGAATGAGAACTGGTGGACATGAGAAACACTAAACTTGAGCAAGTTGTTACCACTGATGGAGAAAGAGAAAGGCAGGAGCGCAGATACCATCTCAGTTTGTCACACTGTAGCACTCTCAGAAAGACCTGATACCGTTGTGGTTGTATGCTGCTGCTGTGTCTCACCAAGGAAGACAAGGAGGCATTTTCATAGACTCAAGCCCTGCCAGACCTCAGCGGAGGGAACCACCATCACGGCCAATGCCATTCTCAATCAACACTGGAACCCTGAGCATCTGAGCTAAGATGTTTTATTGATTCAGAACTCCTCAGGTGCAGAGCATAACCAATCAAACATCTCCCCCATATAAATCCAACACCTGCAGACAATACAAAATGCCAAGGCCTATGCATCCCTTTTTCCAACAGTGCACAAAAACACTTATCCTATACATAACTAAAAATAAACTTCTGAAACATATTGTTATGCCAAAGAGTTAAACTCTGGACAAAAGGATTGGGTTTGAACACAATAAACAGACTGGTTAGAGCGAGATCAGTTGAATTAATATGTGGTTTAAATTCACATAAAATAAAAGGTAAAATTGCTTGTTTACTTGGTTTGCCCTATAAAGTTAACTGGCCAACTCTCTATGCCTATGTTAGTACCTGGAACCACCCACTTTTGCTTAATTTGTGAAGTATCACTCAGAATAAAATTAAAATAAACAATGTATGACTGCATAGTATAATCAGCCCATCCTTTAACATTTATCTCTATACTGACTAGTTTAAATTATTTAAACCCTCAGTGACTTGAGAGTTCAAATTATTTGGATGAGAGTACTTTATTGATTAAACTGACCCAGTAACTTTAATTCTCATTTTTTATTCCGCTTCTTCCAAATCCAATATCTTTTGAAATCTATATAAAGCTTTTATCCATATCATATTCTTCATTTTATTTGCTTACACAACTATATTTTCTATCTCTTGGGTAACATATTGAATCTTGAAGCGCTGAGCAACTTCTGTTGCATTTCTGAATACATCCATGATACATTCAAAGAAATGAAGAGAAGATGGAAAATGTTTAACCTTAATCTGGGTATATGACACCTTTAAAACTAAACTATTGACTTTTCTATTTTGGAGTCGTTATGCTTCATGATTCAAGTAGCTTCTATTTTCCCATAACAGATTTACAAATACCCAAAGCATGCGTTGAAGAGGTTTCACAGAGCAACAATGTAGAGTGTGTTACCATACATGTCTAAGGAAGTTCCCTGCACACCACAAGCAATATTCAATCATCTCTTGTCTAACAGCTCATTTATTTAGCCAAGATGCTTTTTGAGTGTTTGTGTCCTCAGGAAGATGAACCAAGATTGGAATATCAATTCAGCATTTATTTTTCCCTCTATGTGGAATCAAACACCAAGTCTCAACACATACCATTTGTAGCTTCAGGGATCTATTTTCCTTCAGTAGGTTGATTATTGAAAAGAAAGTGATGAGAAGAAGAATAAGTTTTATTTGTAAACATTTAGAGAGATTATGGGCACTCCCACTTAAGGATTTCCTTAAGGCTTAAGTATAAACCTCTTCTTCCCCAAATAGGCAAGGCATGCCTTCTTATTTTAATTTTTTCTTATTGACGTATCCTCTATCTAAAGTACCTTCTGAAACTTGTCTATGAGACTGAACATTATCTAATAGTCAGTGTTCCATCGTTGTGATAAATTTTTTTTTTACAAAATCAACTTCAGAAAGCTGCATTTGGCTCATGATTTTGGACGTTTCAGTTGGTGGTCGCTTGGCTCTGTGTTTTATGTGGCTGTGGTCAGAAAAAGTACCAGTGGTGGAGCAGGTGATGGTACAGGCTCTCCTCCTGGGTGAGCATGCAGCAGAGAAAGAAAAGAGGCCAGTGCTCAACATCAAGACACAGTTAGTGACATACTTCCTCCAACTAGATCCTCTTAAGAGTTTCTACTTTTGTCAATAATACCAAAGCTGAGGTCCAAGCTTCTAACAAATCAGCCTCTAGGGACAATCAGATCCAATCTATTAAACTATCCTTTTTTCTGAGGCTCATTTTGAATGGAACTAAACCTTTGCTAGTTCTTTTGGTAGGAGTCATTTCTCCATTCTCAGAGTTCCTTTGGCACCCCCCCTTTTTTTTTTTTACAGTCCAGTGACCTGCAGAAATTTTCAGTGTGCTTAACAGTAATCAAGGTACATTTAGGGAAAAAAAATGTATTCTGTAGTTTTAAATTCTTCTTCTTTGTCAGATGGAAGATTTACCTGCAATATCTTGTGAATACATGCTGAACACTCATTATAAGCTATTTGCATAGAAGAAGGTAATAAAAAAGTACAGTTTGGTTTTATTTTTTTAATTTCTGTCAACGTGTCTCCTTTCAAAAGGAAATAAAGTATATGTGTGGGAGGGGGCAACACTCATGCTAACTGCTATGAACCAGCTGCTGTAATTTTCAAGCTCTGGTTATTCAGTATAACCCAGCTTCCAAGGAATTTCAGAACTGTCAAATGTTTGATGCTGCATTAAGTTTCTGAATGTCAACACTAAGCAGCTCTATGAGTTTGCTCTCTGTTACTATAACAAAGATCCTAAAGTTGGATACTCATGAACAGGAAGGGTTTATTTAGCATATATTTTTAGAGAATGAGAGTACAAGATGAAGCAACTTAATTTGTTCTATGCTGAGGACCATGGCATACGACACCATAATGGTAGCGTGTGCAAGAAGAGAGTATGCAGCCAGACAGCAAACCATAGTGGGACTAGGTTCCTATAAGGATTAAGTTAATCACTTCACATACCTCCAATGACCCAGTAGCCTCTCTTTAGGCCTAGCCTTTTAAAAACTTCTGCTACCTTGTAACACTGATGGCCAAGCTCATGTGAAATCCTGGAGACAAATCTAACCATATTCAAAGTATACAGGATGGTGAGTTAATTCAGGGTAATTCGTGTTTGAGGACAGCTCCACATAGGTTGTCTTCTCTCCCTGTTCTTCTGAAGCAACAAAAGGTGACAGCAAAAAGATGAAACTAAATTGTTGTCAAAGGATACTGACAGGAGAATGGATAAAGAAGTGAGTCAAACTTTGAACCACCTATGGCTTTCAACTATACAATTAAGTTTAAATGACAAACATCTCAAACATAGTTTTTTATTTTTTTCTTAAGTAATCTGAATGTAATCAATACTTTGTTATTTCGGGGCTCTTCTGAGCACCCTTGATGTGATGTATAGCACCCGTTGTCATTTCTCTTTTTGATAAGCCTCACTAACCATATTAAACTAGACAAATTTCTCAAAAAACATGTTTCATTCTTATGGATTAGACATCAAACTGAGATTATGGGGTGAGTACTGTTAGAACTCAACTTAGGAGTCTGTTTTCTCTCCCCTAATTCAGAGTTGTATAGGAGTCTCCAGAACTCATATGTCATTATAATTTACCTGCAGTGGTAAGCTATATGGTGCTCATGGTGTTCTTGGCTGGCACATCCTTTTCTGGTACCCTGCACTTCCTAGTCAGAATTGACTGGCTATCGGCCTGAGGTAAATCTTTGAGGTTTGAGGTTTGATGACTTATATGGAACACTAACTGAAGACTTTACATTAAGTCATGTGGGCTGAACCAAATCAAGAGTTGATAGACTTTTCAGTAACAAGGTATGGTGGTTTGAATGAGAATGGCCCTGTAGGCTCATATGCTTGACCTCGGTCCCTAATTCGTAAAACTGTTTGGGAAGAATTAGGAGGTATGGTCTTGTTAGAAGATGTGTCACTGCGGGTGGGCTTTGAGGTTTCAAAGAACTCATACTATTCTCAATGTTTCTCTCTCTGCCTTGTGGTTGTGTCTCAAGATGTGAGTTCTCAATTACTGCCCCTGCTTGCTGCATGCTCCCCACCATGATAGCCGTGGTTTCTACCGCCCCCAGCCCGAAACTGAAATCCCCAAATAAGCTCTTTCTTCTTTGTCAAGTTGTCTTGGCCATGGTGTTCTAGCACAATGATAGAGGAGTAACTAAGACACATAGTTTAATATTCTAAAAGTTATTACTCTTACACTTAGTAAGATAAGACTAATTCTAAGACATTAAAAATGTAAGAGTCAGTGACCAACTAGAATCTCAGACTATCTTCAGAATTCTCACAGGTTTAACATCTCCACCATCTCTGTAATCCTGATTGCCATTGCTGCTATTCCTTAGTGTCCTTACAGAGAAAAATCTCGTAAGCTGGTGATTGATGTCCTGATATTCGTCATGTTTTCAGGTTGGCCATGGTATGCACTGCCATTTATTTCTCTCACTTGCTGATTCTTAAATAGACTCTAAATCATTCCTCACTTGGCATTCTCAGCAGATAATCTCCCCTCTCAGAGGCTGTCACAGGGAAACTCTCCCTGCTCCCCACCTTCCCTTCTTAACAGGTTTTTAAAAGATTCAACCATGTTCACAGATTTTTCTCAGGATTGGAGACAGAGATCTTCCTCCTTTCAAGTCTTATGATGACCACTGAGCCTTGAACCCTTCTTTTTCTGCACTTTAAAAAAGTGTAGTTCTCTGAACATTCCTTTTTTTCTGTTCTGTTTCTCTCTTACATTCCATAGTTCTAATCAAATTTCTTACACCCTAAGTACCCTAAATACCAGAACAAATAACCTCCACCACTCTTGCTAAGGGCTTTCTGGGTTTTTCTCTGTGCTTCCTCACTTCATGTCCAAGTTCAGAATCTACTTCTTTAATTCAGCCCCAAGAAGTTTAGTCAGATGTCACCAACAGCCTAATTTTTCAAAGTCTAATGGCAGTGTCAGTGTTGCACTAAGTTCTCCATTTGAATTTCTGAATATTTGAGCCCATTTTCCATTTCTTCTCTGACTACTGGGCAACTTCACATTCCTACTGTTCTTCCTTCATTTCAATTCTTCTTTTCCTTTTGAAGTATGGCCCCACTTCCTCTCTCCACCACATACATATTAGTGTCTACATTGGCTAATCTTGGTTGTCAACTTAAATACATCTGGAATTATCTAAAACCAAAGGAGCTGGGCACATCTGTGAGGGATTTTTCTTGGTTGGATTATTTGAGGTGGAATACCGACCCTAAATTCAGATCACTTGAGGTCAGAAGACCCTTTATAAATCTGGGCACACCTTCTGGTGGCAGCCTATGTGAAAGAACATGGAAGAGGGAAGCTTTTGCTTTTTGACTGCTTGCCCTCGCTATCACTGACAAGTTCGTTTGTCCCATTACCAAGGCAGCCTCCACTGGTATTAGAACCTACTTCTCAGGATTTCAATGGAAACTGAAACCTGGCAGCTCTTTAGGACTTCTCTGGGACTCCGGGTTGGGACAGCAGATTGGGACTTTTAAGGCATCAAGTTTTGTAGACTGAACAACCATGAAATCCTTAGACTTTTCATTAGGAAAGTCTATTGTTCATCTACTCAGACCACAGCATAAGCCACTCTAACATACACATACACACACACACACACACACACACACACAAATTAATTAACTTAATATTTATTTATTCCAGGATTCCTATGAATACATATATATGTACACATATGCATATATGTTCATCCCTAAGAGAAATGTATTATTAGCCTTATCTCCTACCAGCTTAAATATTAATCATGCTTTACCACATTAATTTCATGGGTAGATGAGCTAATCCAAATCTATATTTTATAAGTATCTCTAATATAGCACATTTAATTTTAGATGACTCCTTTCTTTCAGACATAAACCTATCAAGAGAAGAATATTTCTAAAGAAATTCCTTTAAGTTGTCATTGGGCTCAATACTGTAAGAGACAAACTGTCCCCGTGTAGGGCAATGCCAAAGGCTTCTACTCAAAGAACAACACTGGTGGCCGTGTAGTGCAATGCCAAAGGACTCAAACTCACTCAAAGAACAACACTGGTGGATGCTTCCCGGGCCTGAGGCTAGAAGAAATTTCCAAACTTTATAAACAATATCAAGATATGGTAAGTATGTTACATAGTGTGGAACGGTGGATTTTAAACATAAAAATATGGGAAATATATCACTTCTAGAATATTTTACAGTCTCATTAGCTGGGATTGGAAGAAGGATAGAAGACTAGGGAACTCTCAATATTATTTTTAAAAAGTTTAACATTTTAACTATATATAATCCATAGAACTAAATATATAATTATCTTTAAATTTCAAATGCTGTTAAATGCAGATTTTAGATTTTAATCTTCAACCATGGTAGATTTTGAAGTCTTAAAAAGATATCTACGTTCTATTACATTTTAAAGCAGGGATCATTGTTTAAACCAATTATTAAATAGGTGATCTTTTAAAGTTGCTTTAATCTAAGGCCACTCCTTTGAAAAAGAATCCAGAAATATGATGCACACCCTGGTAGGAGTCAAAGATTAGAGGGCAGTTTCCTATTGAAGTGGCTTTCCGGATATCATTTGTTGAAAGGGTTTTCCATGTTGACAGTCCTTCACATGCTCTCCATGAGACTAAAATGGACCATAGAGAGGTTAAATGCCACTTGCCTGAGTACTGTCCCTGAAGAATCTTTTATAATCCCTGACTGGGGAAATCACAGAACTCTCAAGTCATTCCCAAAAGGTACTGAACTTCTGGTTAAACATACTTTAATTTTCTGATCATAGGGAAAAGCACATTATCAATACTGATGACATGCTCTTGTGACTCTGAGTTTTGGGGGTTTGGGTTTCTATTTTTTTGGAGCAGCTTTAATGTGTTCTTAATTTAGGTAATCTTAAAAGCAAACTAAGACCACTGTAAATCCTGATGGAGAAACAGGAGGTTAAAGTAAAGGACCCAAGTGGTGAAAGAAATCAGGCAGAGATGTATTTCTTAATTGGGTTAAAATTTATAGATACTAAGAATGTAACTCAGACTCCACACATTGCAACTGCATTATTCCAAAAAGACTCAAAAGCATTTAATGCTGTTAAATTCATTATGCTTTATTTGACTCTTTTGGCATTGATGCCCACATGCCTTGAAGCTTCTTTAATCAGGAGGGCTTTAGAACATAAAAACTCTCAATTATCTACACCGAACAAGAGAATGAAAACAACAACCCAAGTAATTCAAGAAAAAATTGAAAACATTATAAAAAACGGAAGTCAATTGAAAATGGATCAAATACTTAAATATAAAAATGTGTAACTTTTAAGGAAATGTAAATGTAATTTAATTTAACTAACAATTTATTAAGTATGACACCACATTCACAGATGAAAAGAAATATAGATGACTATTTCACAAAATTAAAAATTCTTATGCATCAAAAGGCATTATTAAGAAAGTGAACCACAGTCTAAAGCGTGTGATAATCTTTGTAAAGCCGTAGTTCTCAACCTTCCTAATGTTGTGACCCCTTGTGATACAGTTCCTCATGTTGTAGTAACCCCAACCACAAATTTTTTGCTACTTCATAACTCACATAATTTTGCTACTATTATGAATCAGAATATAAATATCTGATTTGCAGATGGTCTTAGGTGACCCCTGTGAAATGGTCATTTGACCCCTCAGAGGGGTTGCAACCCACAAGTTGAGAACTGATATAATGTAAACAATTCAACTGATAACTGTAACAGGGTCCCAGACTTTAGTAGGCCCTGAGACCTTAGCACAACTGACTCCATGATGGAAGTGCCATTCAGTTTGTGAGACTCAGGAAGTAGACAGTATCACCTGCCAAAACAAAAACAAAGGCCTAATCCGTCAAAGTCCATACAGTTCTGGGACAGTTTCAAAATGTACTAACCTTGGTTTTTAGCTTCTATAGTTTCTGCTTCTGGCTAACTATTCTTGTTAACTGAAGTATATCAACCCAGAATATGGTTTTTGTGCTTAAAAGCTCACCCTGAGAAAGGCTTGGGGCTACACTGGGATCCTGAACACCCAGTATAGTCACAGACCAATATTGGTTTAAACCTGTGTCTGATCAGTATTCTCTGGTGAATACCCCACAACATTTCAATAGATTCCACTGAGATCCCAAAGACTAGAATTTGAGACACTAGGAGTCTCAGAGCCCCTTGAGGCAAGAAATAGTAATGGTGGTCATAGGACTCCTAGGGGGTACACACCTGAGATGTTCCAGGTCCCCTGGCCCCCCTTTGATCAGTCACTTGCTAATACTTCAAAGGAGTCTGGCACCTTTACTCCAAAAGGAAACAAATTAGACAGTCATCTGGTCTGTCACCACTAGAGGTAATTCTGGTTAAGGCTCCTTCTGTTTGGACACTTAGGAGAGGTCAGATAGGACTGCTGACCCAGTTTCTTGGGTCCTGTGAGATATGACAGGATTCCCTCTGTTTAGGTGTATGAATGTGTGGTGGCCATTCCTGGCTGTCTTTACTGTATGTCTGTGAGTGTGTTAGGGATGGGGGGGGTCTGCCTGGGTGTCTTTCTATGTGTTTCTGACAGTTCTATTTCCCTGTATTGACCAACAGCTTTCTCTGGAGTGAGAACCCCCTGGCTTAAGATCTGTGCTTCATCCTTTTGAGGACCCGAATCTTTTTGGCTCTGCCAGCTCACCCAGAGAAAATCCAAAAAGAAACCTCCACCTGCCCCTCTCTAGGAGCAGGAAGGCTTGCTTGTCTTGTTGTTTGCCTATTGTTCATGGTCATGATTGGTCCTGTGTAGAAGTGAGAAGGAACTGGGCCTCTCACCCAGGGCCCCTTGACATCTAAGCATTTGACCAGAGTGCACACAGGGAGGGAAAAGTAGTTCCCCCAGGTGAGCACTCCCTCTGCTCTGTGCCTGCTCTGAGAAGCCCCAGGGAAGGGGAAAAGTTCGTCTGGCTGAGGAAAAAAAGTAGAGAAATGGCCCCTGGCTCAGGCAGGGAGATGGATGCCAGGCAATGCAGCCTGGATAGAATGGATTTTCCATTCTGTCCAACACTGACCAAGGAGACTCTAAACAATTAGATACTTTTAGAAAAGATTAAAAAGAGTTGCTAAAAAGATTTCCTTTGTCACCCTGTTGGCCCAAATGTTATTTTTTTTTAATGTTATAAAATCCCCAAATATAAGTAGGCTCCAGTTGCTAAGGGTAGCTTTAAAGGTGTTTAACAACAAAAACTGATTGGGACAAGACCTTTTGCATAAACTAAAAGCCACCGTCAAGTCACCTTCTCTGATAATAAGACAGACTTATAGATACCCAGTAAAATTTTGATGTCTTACCTTCTGTCAGAATATATCCTAGCTGAAAGTTCTGCCTCTAATCAAAAGATATAGTTGAACTATTTCTCAGATTGACAACAAAGATTCCTGGGAGTATGAGCAGAAACCAACCCCCCAGGACTGGCCCAACCCTAAGCTCTTATAACCAGCCCAGCTACCTCTATCCAGATTAAACAATACCCAATGACTCTGGAAACAAAAGAGGACATTACAACCCATATTCCCTGGCGTGAAGAGGCAGGCATCCTGGTGCTCTGCCAGTCACTCTAAAATATGCCTCTCCTGCCACTGAAGAAACTTAGGACCTCTGATTCTCCTGAATCTGATTCGTCCAGAGAAACATGTGTGTACACTGTCTTGAACTTAAAAGATGCATTCTTCAGCCTCCCATTGGCAGAGGTTAAGTCAACTCATCTTTGCTCTTTAATGGACAGACCCAGTAGGAATTTATAGAGAGCAAGACCAGACCTAGACCAGGTTGCCCTATGTTTTAAAGACACTTAATGCAGACATCCTGCCCTTCCATCAGAGGTTTCCTGGGAAAATAAATTATAAAAGGGCCTTTGAGGGACTGCTTCAAGAGTTACAGACCTTGGGTTACAAAATGTCAGTTAAGAAAGCGCTACTTTGTATATCAGAGGCTACAGCTAGGAAATGGCTGCCTCTGGATACCAGGGTTTGCAGAAATAACCCAGCCTCTAATACACCAGCACAAGAGGCGACACTGAGCTCCTAATCTGGACTGACACTAAACAAAAGGCATTGAAGGCTTTAAAAACAGTTCTGACTTCAGCCCCAGCCCTAAAACTTCCAGATGTCTCACAACTTTTTCATCTGTTTGTCCATGAAACTAAAAGCAAAGGGGTTTTAGCCCAAACTTTGAGGTCATGGAAATGCCCTCTGATACACCTGTCTAAATGATTGGACTCTGTAGCCACCATGTGGCCCACCTGTCTAAAAGCTGTGGTGTCTACTTCTAGTTTAATGAAAGAAAGCAAACAAGTTAATTCTGGGACAAGATCTTATACTCACAGTACCCGACAGTGCAGTTGAGTCCCTCTGAGGAGCACCAGAACTCTGACTATCTAATGACTGTGTGATCCAGGACCAGGCCCTACTTCTGGACCATCTTTGAGTCAGAAGTGAGAAACCACTGCCATCAATTCTGCACCCTCTTGCCTAATGACAACACACAGGTACTCATCTGTGACTGTAATGAGACGAAAGAAAAAAAAAAAAAGTAATGTAGGAGCTACAGTAGTTACTTCATCTAAAAAGATTTGGGCCCAAGCCAAGTACCTCAGCCTAGAGAGCAGAAGTGACGGATCAGACCCAGGCTCTCAGATGGGGAAAATAACGTTCACAATTGTATACACAGTCAATGGCTATACTTCAACTACTGTACATGTTCACAGTATAGTAGAGAAAGAGGGCTTCTATCTTGGCCCTTCTAGAGGCTGTTTGACTTCCCCTACAAATTGCTGTCCTCCACTACTGAGCTGATGACCTGGCTGCAAGACAAATGGTCCTAAGACCAGTGGGGCCTATTGATATTCTGACAACATACCATGACCTAATGCTGCCTGAAACTCCATGGTAAAAAAAAAAAAAAGAAGGACAGCTCAAACCCACAGGTTGATGGAGGACACCGGAGAAAAAGATCATTCTCCCAGAAACAACTGACAGGACTCTGATAACTCACCTTCACCAAGGATACTCATTTGTGGGCTACAAAACTTTCTGAGTTGCTCAGACCAAGGTATGCTATACCTAGACAGGACAGCCTAGCATGGGATGTCTCAGCCAGATGCCAGATTTGTACTTAAGTAAATATAAAATAGAAAGCCTTTACCCAGGAAGGGGTCCAAATGAGAGACCAACACCCTGACAAACTCTGAGAAAACTGACTTCACTGAGATCCAGCTTGCTAAGGAAAGATACAAGTGCTTCCTAGTTTTTATAAATAATTTTTCTAAGTAGTTTTTATAAATACTTTTTATAAATACATGGACCTAAACTGCTCAAACAATGAGGTCCAGCAATGGCCTGGCTTTCATAGCTAAAACGTCTCAATTAATAGCCAAAGCTTTAAACATAGATTTAAAATTTTGTTGTGCATATAGACTTCAGAGGTCTGGCCAGATTAACAAAAATAAACAGACATTAAAAGAAACTTTTAATAAAATTCTTTTTAGAGCTTTGATAGATAGGTCTTCTCTTGCTTTGCTTTGGGATGCTGCACCCCATGTAGGGAGGGATGTACCTCCTATGAGATTATGTTTGAAAGACCTTCCCCAATGCTTTCCAGGCTCAGAGATCAGAAGTTGGCAGAATTCTCTAACCATTCCTTTCTTAAGTCACTAAAGCCATTCCAGTGCCCCCAAAAGGCTACTCATTGGACTACCTGAGAGATTCAGCTATCCTCTGAGTCCACCACCTGTTTCCTTTTGTCCAGCCTAGTGACACTGTCTGGGACAAGCAGTTAGTTGATGGAACATTGAAATCAACTTGAAAAGAACTCTACGTGGTGATTCTCTTCATGTCTATGCCTGTGAAAGTAGCCGACATTACACTGTGGGTCCACACACCTAGGTCAAGAAAGCAGAAGCCACAGATGATGCTGCAAAATGGACTGTCTCTGGACTATGGATCTATTAAAATTAATGCTTCATTGGGCCCTGGGTCTGTCCACTTCATGGCCCTCTTCCTCCTCCTGAATTATCAGAAACAATGGAGCTTCCATTACAAAAATTGGGATTGTAAAACTAAGGCTTCCTAAAACAAATCATTTTAAAAAGATTCTGGCCTTTAAGAGGCAGAAAAAAACCTAAGGAATCAGACTCTATGCCTCAGGAAGGGACTCTGGAAATAGAATTAGTCATTCCCAGCCAAAAATCAGCCATGATTGCTGGTTATGCTTTGTAGAGGAATATTTAATCTTTTAATTCATCAGCATGGCTACTCTAGGGCAGAAAGATTTAGTACACACTTTTAATCCCATCCCAATATTCAGAAGACAGTGATGGTGTAGGCCTTTAATCCCAGCACTTGGGAGATAAGAAGCAGAGCTCAGAAGGAGTCAGTGTCAGACAGGAAGTGACTTCTGAGATAAGTCAGAGTGAAGGGCAGACAAAGAGACAAATTAGAGGAAGAATTAGCAGAGTGAGGATATGCCCAACTCTCTTAATATAAGTGCAGACTCTCAGCTCACAGAGTCAGGATGACCACAGAGAACTTTTAGGTCAATTTTAATTGTTTGATTTCATTTTGTCTTTCTTATTCAACTTTAGTATTATTCTTGCCAAAAGATGTGGCCTGGTGTGCAAAAAATTCACTCATTAATTAGAAAATGGTCAAGTAGTTATAAAATAATATTTGCAGTGGTTTCAAGACCTAAATCACTATGGGGCAAAGATGTTGAACAATCAGCAGAAGATTAGGTCTGGTGGTGCACATTTAATCCCATGTGTTCACAAGGATGAGGTAGGAGTATCTTGAGTTTGAGGCAAGCCTGGGCTACATAACAAGAACCTATCTTAAAATGGTGGAGAGTAATCACTCTATATTATTTCAGCTGCAGAGGCATTCATTACTCATAATTATATTATAAATAACTGAATTATTTATTTTTTAGAACTTCATACATAATACTGCATTTACATTATTCCAATCTTCCCTCTTTCACCTCTAAATTCCCCATGCTCCCCACACCAAAACATGCTTACATAAAAACCCAAATACCCATTGTGTGATAAACAGATTAACAAAATGTGCTGTTTCCACATGATAGAATATTACTCAGGCAAAAAGTAGATAGAAATGACCAGATTTCAAGAATCCATAATTTGACTTTGAAGGCTACTACCTAAAGATAGACTTTTAACTAGCCTTCTGTGAGTACCATACTGGTTGTGAATTGCTTTGACCATAGAACAAGGCACAAAACATAACAGTAGTGTAAATTATTTTTAAACTGATGAAATATCTCCAAATCTGAAAAAGGGAAGGTTTCCAAAAAGTAGGGACACTATTGCTTAAAAAAATCTAGTGAGCTTTTAAAATATATCCTTACAGATGATATTTTTGAGTTGGCAGATGTTAACCCCAAATTATATGGCTACCATTTTTTCTTACAAAGGCTACAGAATCAATATCTATTATTAGGAACATTAAATACATTTTGGGTAGATGGATTTTGTTATATATCTGCCCACAGCACACACGAATTCTAATTCTTTACAGAAGTTTCCATTATCTTGTTAACAGCAGCTTTTCACTAAGTCTGTCACACAAATATTTAAAGAAAGCAAAATTTCTGATGAAAGCTACATTTCTTTGGTTTATTTCAGATTTACTATGAATTTTATTTTATTTTTTTCCAATAACAACTTTTTCAACATAAACTTCAGGAACACTGTAGCATGTATGAGACTGAAATTTTATACTTAAAGTGTAAGTATAAAGTAAAAATACATAAAATATAGAGTTTGAATCTCTATTAAAATGCATATATTGCATATCCATTACCAGAGGTCAATTCAGATTTGGAGGGCTGAGTGTTGAACTGGCCAGAACTGTTCTTTCATGGTCCTCTTGAAGTCATTTTGGAAGTAAATTCACAAGATGTTTATGAGAAACTAACAAAATCATTTCCTACTGGCACATATTAAAAGACAAAGTCATATCATTAATCTGTTTTAGAAAAGTGGACTTAATCATAAATAACGAAGGTAATATTTTCATATGGATAAATTTAGCTTAATTACATTCACATTATTGTTCTCTATGTTTGAAACTGAATATTATACATTAATTTTAGATAAACTTTTAACGAAAATGCACATTTCAGTTTTCTTGAGGGTTTAAGTAATGGAATGTAGAAAACCGACCAGCTTTGAACTCTGTTAATTTTATGTGGCAACTTAATGGGACTAGGAAATGGCTAATAATACAGAAGAGGAGAATTACTATGATCAAGTTTCTCTGGAAATTAGTGTGTGAACCCTACAGTTCGGGTGAGGTAGCTCTACCTTCAGCTTATCTGGACACCTTCTAATCATCCATGACACATAGAGAACAAAATAGGGACTGCAGTGTGCTTACTGATCTTCCTCTTGGAGCTGGGGTATCCTCTCCCACCCTTGGACATTAAAAGTCAAAGCTGGTCACTTTTGACACTAGGAGTTCACTGGGGTTTCCGCAGGTTCTCAGGCCATCAACCTAGTGTGAGAGGTGTAGCATTGGCTTCCCTGCTTCCAACACCCTTGACTTGGGACTGAGCCATGCTGCCAGTGTCCAGAGATCTAAAGCCTACAGACAGTTGACTGTGAGGCTTCTCATGGACAGTTTTCCAAATAAATGCCTATTTACCTATTATCTACCTATTTATCTATCTTGTACCATCTATAATGTTTCTTTATCATCTATCATTTGTTGCTCTTCTATCAGGAATCTAATAGAATATATGTGTGTGTGTGTGTGTGTGTGTGTGTGTGTGTTAGAGAGAGATCTAATCTTTTAGTAAAGAATGGCCCTGTCATAGCTCATGAAATAGGTTACATATTGTTAACACATGGGAGTTATTTTAATATAAACATTTGGTTTGGGAAACATTTGAAGTAAATGTATTTCTTTCCTTCCTTCCTACCTTCCTTCCTTCCTTCCTTCTTTCTTTCTTTCTTTTCTTTTCTTTCTTTCTTTCTCTTTTTGAGACAAGATTTCACTGTGTAGCCCTGGATGTCCTGGAACTTGCTCTGCAGACCAGACCGAACTCAAATTCAGAGATATACCTGCCTCTATCTCCCAAGTACCAGGAGTAAAGGTGTGTGCCACCACACCAAACTTGAATATATTCCTTATCACAGCATATAAGGAAATCCTTGTGATACAACATTAACACTATTAGTGTAGCATTTATTATAAATTTACATTATCTTGATATTCTATCATGAAGGAAAAATTTGAAAATCCAAATGATGGACAAAGTGATTTAAGTGATACCATGGTAGTTGCCATAAAATCAATCATGAATTAGTTAAAATAGCCCACAAGTTATTATCCATTTCTAAAATGAAAGGTAGATATTTTAAAGTATATTTCAAAGTTCAAAACAGAGAAAACTAATGCTTTTATATAACAAAAGAACCTCTAACAGCCCTGAGGTGAAGGTCTACAAGGTTGGGGCTTGATACTTTCTGTCCATTGTCACACAATACCAGGCTGGTTTAAATAAAATAAAATAAGGTAAATTATTTGTAAGTTGTAACTATTCTGAGTGGGTCAGAGCAAGAAGTGAATATTTCACTTCGTTTCATGTTTAAAATGGTTTCTTGTTAAAGGCAGTAAGTAGATTGATACATTTTACCTTCTTCCTTCTAATTGGCTTTTCAACTTTTACCTTTCAATTAACAATAACAAGTTTACAAAAAGAATCTTTTTAAATAAGTATTGAAGAAAACATTACTTTTCTAGATCATATGCTGTATTTTTATTCTGTGACATTTGTCATCAGTGAATATATTTCTTTCACTGGCCATTATAGGAAAAATACACAAATAAAAAACCAAGCATTTAGTACATATAAGACAAGAGAGTATATCTGTACCCCGTCTGGCATGACTGCTTCCCCAAAACCCATGATTAACCCCAAGTGCTTTAAAAGTTCTTAGCAAATAATCAAGAGATAAGCTCTTTGATGGTAGATGAGTCTCCTTGGCTGCACTAGTGAATACCAGTCCAAAAGAATCACTAACTTGTGTCAGCCTGTACAGTTAAAAGACAGCAATTTTTAAAATCAAAGACATTAGAATTCAATCAAAGCTATCCATGACAATTTGGAAGGTGTAATTAAATTTGACTGCTTAGCTAGCACGCAAACAAAAATAATTTGACAGGCAGGAATAGACAACGGAATTATTAAATATCAGCCTGTCTTTCAGAAGTCAGGTTGAAAACAATGTTTGGTAAAATTTAGAGTTAGAATAACTAAAACTGAGTTTTTCTAACTTGACTTTACTCCACTCTGTACCTGTATAAAACTTGAAGGACTTTGATATCTTTTCTGAACTTGAGTCAAAGTTATAGAGAATGACTCTTTAGAAATGAGTAGAGAGAAGCCAAAAGCAACTTGGAGTCACAGAGTCAGTAAGGAAGAGCTGTTAAGAAAAAAGGAATTTAGCAGCATGACTGAAATACCAACAAAAGAGTCAAAACTACACATGGAATATATATATACTTGTGTTCTTAGTCTAATTTCTTTCTTTCTTTGCTGATAGCACTCTGCCTAACATGGTGAACATTTTAATACCCAGCAGGCTTTCTGCAAATCATACAGCAATCATTAATCCATGTAGTGACACAGTAGAAGAAGGGCAGGGTTCTCCAGATACCCAGGGTAGGCAGCATGACTACAGGAAATAGAATGACGATGGGCAGACTAAACCTACATTACACACACACACACACACACACACACACACAAAAAAAAAAAAAAAATCTAAAACTGCAAAGAAGATTGTGCTGAGACTTGAGTGTGCTGAGCCCAACTGCAGATCTGAAAGAATGCTGTTAGATATAACCATTTTGAACTCAGAGGTGCTAAGAAGAGAAAAGGCTGAGTGATCCACTTCCAAGCTGATTTTATAATAAGGACAATAAAATCTGTGGGCATAAGAACAAATATTAAAATCCAGTTAGGAGTTGTGCTAGTTTAGTAAAGAGGCAATTGTAGGTTCTCCTTCTCTAGGTAGCTGGCTAGGTTTCCAGTACCAGGAAAGATGTCCCTCTTGTTGAGTAGATCTTAAGGTCTTAAGTGGATTAAAGAACTGTTGGTGACCACAAAGATACGTGTGTCACTATTATATCCTTATGGCTATCAATTAATGAAAAAAAGAGGTCCTGAATTTGAAAGAGAACAAGGAGGGGTATATGAGAGGGCCCAAATAGGCCATCTCCTATAACCAGGCAAGGCTTCCAGTGGTGGGAATGGGACACCAACCCAGCTACAAGACCTTTCACCTATAATCTAACCTGCCTGTAGGATCTTCTGGGGCAATGGAAAGACAGAACCCTATACTAAGGGAGGAAATCCATTCTGGTTACTGCAGATCTGGCCAAGAACCAGAGAATGGATAGCTGGAGATGACTCCTAATGATATTCTGCTATGCTCATAGATCTGTGACTACTCAATTGTCATCAGAGAGGATGCCTCTAGAAGCTGATGGGAGCAGATGCAGAGGCCCAAGCCAAATACTGGGCAGAGCTCAGGGAATCCTGTTGGGACCAGAAGTGTCCAGAACACCAAGAGAACAAGTCTGGCTGATCAACAGATCAAGAGTCTTGGGGGGTCAGGGAGACTGAAGCAGCAGACATGGAGCCCGTAGGTCCCCCTACATATATTTCGGTGTTATCTGGCTTGATGGTCTTGTAGAATTATTAAAGTTGGAGTGGGTATTCTCCAACACAGTTACCTGCCCTGGGGGCCCTTTTCCTTCTGCTAGGCTCCTTTGTCCAGCCTTGATGTAGAGGCTTGAGCCTGGCTTTGTTCCATCTTGATAAGCCCTGTTCAAGTGGTAACCCTGGGAGACCTATTCTGTCCTGAGGGGAACAGGGGCTGGGGGTGGATCTGGAGGAGAGGAGGGTTGTGGGGAGCTGGGAGGAGTGGAGGGAGGGGAGGATGCAGTCCTGACTACTGTATGAGAGAAAAAGTTAAATTAACAAAAAAGAAGGATATAGATTTGAGTGGGTGGGGAGATGGGGAGGATCTGGGAGAAGTTAAGGAGGGGTAACAGTGTTCAGAATATATTGTATGAAAAATTCATTTCTAATAAGAAATAAAAAATAATTTTAAAAGACAATAACATCCTGGGGCTTTAAAATGTATTTTGAAGTGCACATTCGAATAGTTGATCATCAAGGTGAAGGCTAATTTTCAGTGTAGTTGAGAATTAGTAAAATTCAGACAATTGAATTAAAAAGTAAGCATAAAGTGAGGAAATTGACAATGATTAAAAAGAAGTATATGAGTGTTTGACAATTATAGACTGAAAGAAATAATTATGAACCCAAATTCCTGTAATAACTCCACTGCGTCCCTCCAGATGCCCATTCCATCTCTATAGCTCTTCACCCTACAAGCGCTCAACCCACAAAACATGCTGTGTCATTTTCTACAACCATGCTTTCAGATAAAGGTCTGCTTATGCTCATTGTTTTTTTTTAAATCCCGGGACAATGTCACCATTCTTTGGAAAGCTGTAACCAAGAAAGCAATTGACAGCACCGATTTTCTAGCAGGCACCATCTTAGAAGTGGATCTTCTGACTCTATCCGTGTGATGAGGGGTGAGCTGCTCTCTCTGAGTCCTATCAAACATCTGGATTTCTTAATAGAACCATCTGCCACTGGAACCATTAAGGGAATGCTTCGTTGTGCGGCAGTAGGTAACTGATACAGAATCTGGTGTGAGAAAGGGTTCCCTGCTTTAATTGAAACCTCCAAAGCATGGGATTGACTTTCAGAATGGATGGCTCAAGAGAATGAGAAAGGTCTTGTGGCTGAAGATGGTGTTAGTGCTGAATTCTAAAAGACTTCACAATGCCTTAGTAAATGTTTAAAATAAAGGTGATGTGGAAAACTGAGACTTTGAGTCTAGTGATGGAGACTGTATTGTCACCTGCTCCAGTGTGGAAATAGGAATAGGTTTTTAAATTTGTTTTTGTTTTTCTCAGCATGTTTACTGGGGGAGGTGGGGTGTTGTGTGTGCATATGTACATGTTCACATATGTCCTCCTCAGTCAGTCTCCTCTTTACTGACTGAGGCATGATTTCTTACTGAACCTGGGACTTGCTAAGTCAGCTAGCTAAGCACTTCCTCCAGAAGATTCCCCTGTCCCCACCTCCCATGCACTGGAATTTCAAGCAGGCCCCAGTGCCCACTGACATAACCCCAATGGCTTTTTATGAGGGTGCTGGGATTTGAACTCTGGTACTCAAATTTGCACAACAGCTTCACCACTGAACCATTTCCCCAGCCCTGAATTTGGTTTCTTAAGACATTTGAAGCAATTATAGATTCTCCTTGGCTGCTTCCTGTAAAATCAAAGAGAAAAGGTGTGAGCAAAATAGAAATCTTTTTAAATTTTTAGCACTATTTATAAAAATTATAATGATCCAGGCACAGTTAGACTCAAAGATAAAAAAATATTATTTTCACCCTCCCTAAATTAGATAGAAAGAAATCTGAAATTAAAACACAGATTTCAAGAAATGTCAAGTCCATGGTGGTGAACCTTGGGACCCTTCACTCAATTATAAAGAACTACTTCATGCATAGAGACCAAGTATGCTATCTTCTTATGTGTGGGAATTAAGAAGATGACCCCATGGGTCATGTGGCTGAATGGTGGATACTAGAAGCTGGGGAGGTGGGCTGTGGTGAGAAGGTATATGGGGGAAGATGATTAGCAGGCCCACGGTGCAGCTAGACCGAAGGAAGAATTTCTCTTGCTCTGTAGCACAGTGGGGCAACTGTGTGTGACAACAGTTAACTATATATTTCAAAATAGTTAGCAGACAAATTTTGAATATCCCCAGTATGAAGAAGTTATTACAGTCTGAGGTGATGGATATGCTAATTTCCCTGATTGTTCAATATATGTATTGAACACAATACATGTATTGAAACATTGCATCCCTAATATGAACAATGGACATGTGGCATTGATTCTTTGGTTAATCAAAAATGATAAACAAACAAACAAAAACAAAAACCCACAAGTAATTTTCTTCTTAGCTACCTTCTCTTTATAGTAGACTAGAGACCTAAAACTAGCTTACCTGCAACCTGCTCTGCACATTTTGGTTCACATTGGTAGAGCCCCTGGGAGTATTGACTTTAAAGGCCTGTTTACCAAGATTTAGTTGTCAGGCACTCAAGGAGCCACTGCAGCTAAGATAAAAGGGAGCCAGAAACCAGAACTTGCAGTACCACCCACATGTCACTGGTTTGCAGATATATTATGGGTTTGTGTAGCCTGTACCAACATTCCAGAAATCTGCTGAGGTCAGACAACGCAGAGCAATGCCCAGTTCCCTGCATGAAGCTCCTTGGTGGGCTCTGATGACACAAGAACTTCAGGGCTTTGTGTTGGCCCTGATGGGTTGGGTTTGTTTTGGTTCATTTTTACCTCCTGTCCTCCCATTTAGAATTAGAATGTTTACTGTGTGCCACAGTATATTAGAAATGTGTAGTTTGTTTTTTCTTTGTTTCGTATCAAGCACCTTTACCCGTTAAGCCATTTTGCTGGCCCCTTCAATAATTTTGTTTTTTCTAAAATAGTCAACATAACTATTAAATATTAATTATATTTTAACATGTGATCTGACATGTTTTGCATCTGGTGCAACAGTACTTATGAAGATATATAGCCTTAACAAGTTCAGCACCCAACTTGACATATGTTGGCATTTTATATTTTTAAACTATTTGAATAGCAGTATATCTTTGTATCTCTCAGATATTAATTAAATCTATAGTTAATTATATCATGGTCTTTTTTTACTAGGAAAATGTTTGTATTTCCTCTATTTTCTGTTATTTGTATGATTATTTTCTTCTTATAATCTTTCTACATTTCATCTTCAACTTGATGTTTTTTTATATCTTAATGGCTATCGAAGTCTAATTGGCAATCCTCTTTTAAGTGACTCATTTCTACCACTTTATATTATATTTTCTTCTGAGTTTATTCCTATCCTTCTCATCCTATTCATTCCTTTTCATTTTTCCACAAATGAAGAAGATTATCTGGACAGTATCATTTTCCTAATATCTTTATTAGTTCTTTTTGGCAGCTGCTACATAAGTCTTTCTCGTTATTTTTCAGACAACCTCTAACTTCTCATCCAATTCCTTAATTCTCTTTTCATCAGAGTTGAATATGTAATTATCCATTGAGTTTAAAATTATAATCACTGCTTTTATACACATAAATCCTTCCTGACAATTGTTTTTTTTTAATTTCTTCATACATTCTTATTTTTATGCATGTATTTAGTCTTGCTTCTTATTCACTAATATCTAGTGATATTTACCCTTTTCTCTCTTGTGTATAATTCAGTGATCCCATGTTTGTTCCCACTTTCCACAGTGTTTGCTTGCCCTCACATGTAGAGCATTTCCTTGATTTATTTTATGATCTCTAACTCTCAACTTGTGTTTCTTGGAACTTTTTGTGAAAATTCCTTGATATCAAGTAATTCGCTGCAGAGAACTTGAGTGCACTTCTACATCATGAATCTGGGGTCGCTCTCCCTGAGTCTGCATTTGTGGCATAGCCTCTCATGCAGAAAAGGTTATGTTATAATAACTCCTGGCAACAAGGTCAAGTTTGGAGGGCTCTTTGCTGGCCTCTGCTGCAGGGCGGGCATTGTGACTTACAGAGCACTGTTGTCCCAGCTTTACATAGCAGACACTGCTATGCCCAGCTTTATACAGCAGAATTCTTTCATCCTGTACCCACTGAGATTAATTCAAGGTCCTTGGGCTTTCCTCAGATGTCCCCACTGTGGCTTTGGCATGGCTTGCCTCCCAAAATTCATATTCTTGCTTCATTTTGAATCACTGTTGGTTTTAACCTTTTGTTTTCTTTTGTTGACTCATCTGTATATTAATTGTTAAATTTTGAAGTAGTTATTACCTATCTTTTCAGCACGGCTGTTCAGGGTACCAAGCCTGCCATGCTACTAGGACTTCCTCAATATGTAGAGATTCTGTATCCTGTCCCTATCTCTCCTATAGTTTGTGGCATTTAGACAACCATCATCCTTCTCCTGGATTCATGTTTCACCCTCCTTCACACTGCAGTCACATCAAACTTTTGCTTGGTTCTCCTTGAAACTGATATGAAATCCAAATCCCTTGGTAGAAGCAGAAGTCATTAAGAAGGAATTAAAACATAAGACAACTGATCCAGGGAACAGAATCAGTCCAAGGATGGATTAATCTACAGTGTATCTTGCTGGCTATAAGGTTGTAAAGCTGTTTCATTACTAAGGGGAAGAATATCAAATCCTCTACATTTACCACTTAATATTTCAAAGCACATGAAGTTATTTGCTTAATCAGAAAAGGCTCTTTGCCAGAAAATTCCAAGTACTTAATGCATAAGACTTCTTGTTCATGAATACAATGAGCAGAAAGATGGACATACGCCCCATTGTAGAAGTCTTCCCAAATGATAAATTATTGCAGATGGATAATGATATGTTGCCTCTCTTTGCTATAGTTCCGCAAAATTGTTATTGACATTTTGTTCCATTTTTCTATCACCTACAGAGTGGGAATGAGCAGAAAACTAAGCCTCCTTTCCATAATGTTCAAAGCTATTTCATCAGTGTGATCAACTTACTGTGATTTTAGCAGCATGTGATTATTTCCACAGGTCCATTAACTTAAGACTAATTTAAAAACCTATGATCTTTATTAATAAGAAGTACAATAAAATAATTAATCAGATAATATACTATGTAGTGTCTTACTCTGCTATTTATATGCTAAGCACATATACACAGTCTCACAGACTCACCTTTATTGGTGACCCAATTGAAAAAAAAAATCCCTGACATATTAAGTCCTTGGACAAAAGGGAGGAATTTTGTTGATAACATATCAATATATCTAATATCTAATGGCAATGTTTTATTGAGTAAAAATCTTTCTATAGGCTAAAGCAAATTTTGTACAGAATATCTCCATGATTTCTTTCCACAAACTGTAGAATCTGCAGAAAGAGTTCCCCTCCTTCCAAAAAGGCAAATTAAGAATCAGAGTTTTATTAACACAAACACACATACTCAGAGATGAGTCCATCAAAGGCACTACTAGACTTAGTCTTGTAAAGCATCTTATCAAATTAAACAAAACCAGTGTTTAAGAAAGTGAGAAGACAAAGTAAGAGGGCTCTGAGATTTTAGGCAAGTGGAATTATGAACGGCAAGCAGAGCTACACATGGAGAGCAATGGTCAAAGAGTGGGTTTGTTTCACAGATTCCTCTGGTGGCATCTCTAGACAGGTCTGGGCCTAGAGCATCTACTGCTCTTCAACTCCTGTCCATCCTGGTAAAGTAGGCAGTGGAGCACATCTTAAAGAATCATGCTCTGTTTTCAGGTAAACGGGGAAGGGAAGAGAACTTTTCTTGTAAATGCTTCTTTTCAATTGTTCTCAGTTCAAAATTATACTTAATCCAATGGGAGTGTGCTATTCTACTTCCTTAGAAGTCCCTCTCTAAATTCATCCCTGAAAGCAGAACTAAGTGAACTAAGTGGAATCTTAGCTCTTACCTACACTATGATCCAGTTTATCTGCAGTACCGCTGTATGCATTTCTTTTCCTTTCTTTTCTTTTCTTTCTTTCTTTTTTTTTTTTTTTTTTTTTTTTTTTTGAGACAGGGTCTCTCTTGTAACTCTGGCCATCTTGAAACTCACTCTGTAGACCAGGCTGCCAGGCTCACCTGGAACTCACAGAGATCTGCCTGCCTCTGTCTCCCTAGTGCTGGGATTAAAAGTGTGCACCGCCACTGCCTCGCAAGTGTATGCATTTCTGACATTATTCAAAGAATCTCTGTTGTTGTTTATAAAAAGAGGTTTGAAGAAGTAAAATTCCTGACAATCACATGATGGAAACCACTGTTTTATGAATTCTCAAATTGTTTGCAACTAAATAGCCTCTCTCCTCATACAGGGTGATGCTTTTTCTGCCTGAAGGGATGTACTCACGAAAGTCCAGGAATCTGTAAGTCAGTCCTGCCTTGCTTCACTTTGTTTTCTGCATACAACTTTGTGATGGGATGAACTTAGGTTTCTGCAAATGTAGTAGACTGATCTTTTCCAGTTTCTAGGCCAATGATGCTTTTGTGGGCTTTCAGATATCCTCACTGACCAATGATCACTGCGACGAGGCATATTCAAATCAGAACCTCTATTGTCCCACACATTTTGTCAGATTTTATGGAGCACTCAAGCTATATGTCATGTGACTTGAATGCCAGAAGAACAGCTGAGGATGTACAGAGAAGTCATGTGGGTAGCATTTCTAAATCATAAAAACGGAGTCCTGAATCTGTTCTTCCTATGTTCTCTGTTAGTGCAATATTGCTGTTTATTACCTACCCGAGGCACACTAGGTCAAGTTCATGTTTTGTCTACATCAAACAAAATGAGAGCATCGTATCTTCATTGGATTGTGTATTGTAGATAGTCCTTGTTGGGCCAGGCTTTGATATTCTCAGTTAGACTTCTCCATCTTTATACTTTATGTTTATTTAACTCAACAGCAATTTCAACCTCCTTCTTTTCTTTACTGTATATAATAAACATTAGTTATATCTTAAATTTCTCAGGGTATATCTCCACTGTAGGTTACATATCTGTGGCATAGTCTAATCTTGAAGAAGTAGCACAGGTCCCCAAAGGTGAAGGTGGAGGCTTTCCTTCCCCTGTGAAGAGCTAACACCCACAAAGAGGACACTGTCTCCCCCTATCCTTTTCTATTTTACCATCCTTCTCCTGCCTTCTGGAACAAAACCCTGATGTTTCATAAGTTTAAAAGCCATACTGCAACCAGAAAGATAAAAGGAGGTTAGAAGACGCAGAAATTTTTACAAGACCTTGGAGTAATCAGACTGATAAACTGTCTACAGGTGAAGTTTTTGTTAGACAAGAACAAAAGTCTTCCATTGTATCCCTCCTGCTTCTTGTCGAATTTTCCAAAAGAGACAAATGCAATCATAATTAATGCAGAGGTTGTACACGTAGCCTATCCTTCATGCTGCTGAAGTACTACTACTTTGAACATCTACTTATTAGTAATGACTTCAAGCTCCAATGTTGCTACTGTACCTTACACCATAACAAAAGGCCAGACTGCCTTATCAAGCTATAGAAATATCTGTATACAGGGGTTTCTGTTGTTTGAATGGTAAATGGGTCCATTTGTTAAAGTCTTTGAACCTAGTTTGGCACTACTGACAGGTGGTGGCAACCTTTAGAAGTGCAGTCTCCCGGGAGTTCTGTTCATTGGTACCATGCCCTGAGTGAAGATATTGGGATCCCAGTGTCTTCTGTTTCCTCTCTTTTGTTCCTAGACATCAAGTGAACAGTCTTCCTCTACCACACCTATCTGCCATGATGTGTTGCCTACCCAGAGGCCTAAAACAACAGGGTCAATCAAAATGGACTGATGCTTCCAAAACCATGAACAATGTCAAGTATTTTGTTATTGTTACAGAAATCTGACGAACATGAGGGCTGTGAAAAATTATCCCCCCCTTCTTTCTTCAAGGTCCCAGTGTCCATCGTTTGTAGACTGAAGAGCCTTCCTAAAAACTTGGAATGTTCAGAGCCTGGAGTTTACTTAAGCATGTGTCATGATATTTTGATAAATTTGACCTTCTCTCTCACACAACCTATATGCGGTATCCATTTTCAGTGTATAACAGAGGCAGTATGCTGTTTTCATCTGATAGTGAGAGCACAGTGTTGCATCCATTGGTGACCAGAGGTTGTACATATGTCGATCATTTCTTAGCCAGTGCTTCTGTTATGAAACAGAGCTGCTTTCTCCACCAAACATGCGAACACTACATTTTCTAAATTTGCCAGCATCACAAATTTAAGAACTTCAGGGACACTGAAACTTGCTAGCTAAATTATTAACTGCAAAGAATGCTGGTGCGCGCGTGCGCGCGCGCGCGTGTGTGTGTGTGTGTGTGTGTGTGTGTGTGTGTGTGTGTGTGTTATGATTAATATTTTAAACTCTGCGGTAGTAAGCTACAGTACTTTATTTGAAACCAACATTGTGTAGATGGGGCAAGAAAAAAAGCACCCTTGTCAAATGGCTATTTGTTTCCCAGCTTCTTTATGATCAACAATATAACAATAATAGCACCATATCTTATGATCCACTACCTGATGAACAGCTTCAATATGCCCGAATTGCATATTAAATGAAAAGGACTATTAAAATCCATTCAGCTGCTGTTGACTGGCCTCAGCAGTCATACTCACTGAGCAGTTCTGAAATCTCCGATGATCTCTTCCTTTCGTGATTCTCGGCTGCATTTCAACGCTCTGAGCTTAAAAGCCATAAACTCATTTTAGTTTTCATATTGCTCATTTCTAAGCAAAATGAAGCACATTCCCTCTAAAAAGAAAAAAAGCATTAGGCGTTTACCTAGACCCAAAAATATTTTCAGTTGTTACCCTAGCCATATACAAAGACATTCCCAAGGGGAAGCAAATGACTTTTGGTGGTGTTCTCTACATTTTCTGTTTCTTGTGTTATTCTTCTAAGCCCAGTGATTTCATTAAGTCAAAATGAAGGCCTTGGAAGCGAGGTCTTTTGAATGATGAACAAAGCGGTTTAACTGGAAGCAGACTGACTTTTCTTAGGTTGCAGATCCTCACGAGTATAAGAAACAGAGCACAAATCTCACATTGCAAAAAGAAAAACGGCATTATTGTCATACTCCAAGATGAATAAGCTAGAATCTAGAAACACTATCACTTATGGAAAAAAATCTATAACAACCGTGGATTTTTTTTCCCTAGAAAATTGGCCTTACTCCTTCTTTCTCCCTGTGCATGTGCTCCCAATTGCTACCATAGCACCAGCATGTTTATGCAACATTTGCTTCTCCCTTCAATTTTCCCTCTAAATTTAATCCCCCACCCTCCCAGCCCTTCTTCCCTATGTTTGGACAGAATGGTGTGTGTGTGTGTGTGTGTGTGTGTGTGTGTGTGTGTGTGTGTGTGTGTGTGTGTGAGCGTGCAAGCATTTATGAATGTGTGTGTACATGTGTTTCCATAGAATGATCTGTAATTTTTTTTAATGATCACCATGAATATTTTCTGCTCCCCAATTCCATCCAACATTTTCCACACTGCCTTCTCTCACTCTGCAGCATCCTCTCAGGATGGATTGCCAGCCATCAGTTGCTATGTGGGCAGAAAATGCAAACTAAATTTAACCTTAGCTTAGCCAAAGCACTATTTAAAATTTAAAAACAACGGAAACCAAGTTTCACAGCAGAGACCAAAGGGAGACAGGAGTGATATGGAGAGAGCATAGGAGTGCCTGGCATTGTGCTTATTCCAATCCTTGATTCACTCAGCAATGACTCATAATGGAGTCTACAGTTCTGAGTATTTATTATTCCTAAATCACACGTCAGACAGACAATATTTATCTAGATCAGTGCACTCAGTTCGTGTAGTACTAATAAGGCCAAAAGCATGGGCTCCTTCCCCATAGAAATCAGGATAAAAAAAATCAACCCAGAGGGAAAAACCTCTTCTACATTCAAAGTTGGACTTGCAAACCTGGCCAGACATCCTGCAGATACATGCTGTGGGTGACAAGTGAGGTTGGATATGTTACCTGGGAATCAGTCCAATGCAAATGTTCTGGAGTTGTCTCCACACTGAGGTCCTTCAGGAAGCAAATGAGGATCGTGGCTGATGAGGATACTGGAATGCATGTGCTAGATAAAGCAGACTATAGATGCCTGACATTGATGCGTTGTATAGAAAATCTGCAGGATAATGTCATCTAGAGTAAAGTCTATCTTGTTTTTTTGTCTTTTCCACTATTTTCCAGGTCTATCTCTTACCTGTGTCTCTACCTCTTGATCACTTAGGAAGACACTGTACAGAAATGTCACCTTGAACTCAAAGTGACTTAAGAGCAAATCTTTCCTTTGTCATTTTGCATAGTCAAAGATAAAGTGCTTGTGTTTAGTAAACTAGGCTTCCTCGCAAGGCAAAGGGGGTATGATAGAGCTACAGTGGGAATCAGTGAAACTAGGCAGAAAAGTAATTAGCCTGGTACTTAGAAAATAGGGAATGCTCCAATGATTACTGTTTTCATTACTATGTCATGGGCTAGAATAGGAAACATGATTGGCTCAAAGATTAGACTTGTAATATTCAATCAGTGAAAATTAATTCCCATTTCCTTTTCTCAAAGGCTAGGTTCTGGTGCCTTTCCATGGGTATCACACATTCTTCCTTGTGTCAAGTTCTTCCCAGGACTGATTCTTCCTTGCATCTGTCTTTGCAGGGCCCTCTGTGCTCCTGGTGTAGAACCTTCCTGGTCTGTGACCTCACTGGACATTGGTGTGTTGATGGTTAAGTGTTTCATATCCTCCACCAGTTGCTTTGGCACTAACCTTGTGCTTCAAGCACAACTCAGGGCAACCCTGCTGTCCTGTAACCTTTAGGGCTTAATTGCTGAGAAATTTATTTATCCATCCCCACAGAAGTATGTAAATGGCAGTGTTTGGAATAACCTGATGTGAAGTATACATTTTAAAAGTATAGGATACTTAGTTGCCATAAAATGAACAACACGTATTTCTCTGTAGAACATGTCTTTTCTCATGAACTATATTGGAGATATAGTAAGAGAGTGACTGCTGACTCCTGCCAGTCCCTGAGATATTGGATAACACAGGGTAAAAACCTTCCTGGATTCCAGAATCTCACAGCTAGGCTAATTTAATCTTTAAATGAGTTGACTTACTTTGTAGACCTAGTGTCATCACTAGAATAATAAAACAAGGAGAAGGGCTGTTCCTGCCCCTTATGGTTCTCACAGGAAATGCATTTCATATAGTAAGCAACCCAGCGAATGACTTGTGCTGTCCTTACCGAGCAATATGCTTCACGACTAAGTTTCTGTAATCTTGTCCCTTCTTGTTTTTATTAATCTATAAACCCAGATGCCTCAGACACTATTTGAACAGCCCTCAGACACCATTTTGGTGTCTGTCTCAGATAGTCTCAGACAGTTTTTGGAGAATACTTATCTTGAGCAATTAGAATCCATGTTAGCATGCTGGTCATTGCTCTTCATTTGTGCATTAATAAACCTTGTTATTACACTCCTTGAACCTCAAGTTGCCTTTGAAGTTGACAGCATCATGACCACATTCAATTTGTTAAATTCTTAGTCTCTTTTAAATGAAATAGAGTGGGCTTAATGAAAGTAAGTTTGTAAGCATAAGAGAAAATTGTAATGATCTTTAGCTGTATTCTAACCTGTCAGGCTTCTCAAAATTGAGTGTCTGCATAGAGAGTCTCACGCTATATATATTCCGCTAATATAATTAGAAAAAAAAATTGGCTTGATTTCTTTTTTCCTATCTACATCTGAAGTGAAGTTTTTAATTCACCTTCCAAAACACTGAAGAACATGTTCAGTTTTTCTAACCCTCTCAGGCTCCAAGAGGAAATGGGTTCTGTTTTAGTATTCAAGAACTAGCATCTATGTGAAGTCTCCCAAAAACAGCCAGAAGTCCAGAAACACTCTGTAAGAAACACTTCCATAGCAGCCAGCTCTGAGACTGGCACAGTCTCCAGTCTTACCTCACCCATGTGCTCTTTCTTTTCCTTTTTCATGTGTCCTAATGAGGTTTGATGGCTTCTGTTCTGAATTCAACTACTGACCTCAGTTTGGCCCCAATAGTAAAATTTCCACTCATCCTTTAAAAAAAAAAAAATACCTGCACTATGCTTGCATTTTGTGTTAGTTCTGAAAGCTGCCAGTAGGAGTTAGAAAGAAACATGTTAGAGACAATGAAGGACTTCAGTAAAAGGATGGCCTAGCCAAATGGATCAACTGTTAGTCAGACACTTATCCCAGCACACAGGAGGCCGAGTCTGGGGGATTCTGAGTTTGGCTACAGAGTCAAATCCTGTTGAAATCTAAATTAAACTAAATATAATAATCAAGGCCTTTTTAGGATTTTATCACTAATTCAGACTACCTTTCTAAGTTTTTTTTTTCAAAAATTCATAGGCTAGTTAATTATATGACTAAATAAATTTTCATCCTTTGAAAGTTCAGTTGTATATGTAGATGACTTTTTTCCAACTATAATTTCCTACAGTCACTATTGGATACACTAACCTATCTGGGCCACCAGATTCTTCTCTAACCTTTACTCCAGGATCTTTTCCCCTAATAAAAGCATTTGATTCTTAGATCTCACAAAGAATTCCCAAGAAACCCGACACACTGGAACACTGGCTAACACTGATATGAACTGGAAGTCTAATTTTTGGTCTAGAATTTGTGATGAAATGTACAATATATTCTCACTATCCCATGAATGGTATGAAAAATGCTAGGTCAAATATATTCATCTTTCAGCTATTGCACATTGCGTGTTATAAGTGATTAAACATAGAATATGTTTAAAGATGAACAATAACAACAAAAACCAAACAGTATTTCCACCTACAACCTAACAGAAGCATAAACAAGAGGCAACTAATTGACAAATAGTTGACTTATTTGAGTTAGTTTCCTCACTGAGAACATCCCTTGCTTTCAGCTCTGACTGCACGGTTGGCAGCACTTTTCTGGAGAGCTGACATCTTGAGTCTCACTATTGTCTCAGTGCATTCACTATCATATTGGTATTTCTCAGGTTCCCTCAGTTTGTTTCATTCTCCTTGTAGACTCCAGCCTTGATCAGTCAGTTGCATCTGCTTTCCCAAGTATTATTACATGATTTAATTTTTCTGCTAGCCCGGAGATCATTGTAAAACAGAGTAAGACTTTCAGATCATCGGGTAATGCCACTGGTTGAATTTCCAGTAAAACCGTACACACTAACATCCTTAAACAAAAGATGAACAAAGATTACTTTTCAGTGATATACTCTCTTGAGTCAGGAGCTCAAATCTGAAACTAAATTTACTAATTAAGGTCTTTTTAATGGATTTTATCATTAATTCAGACTACCTTCATATGTTTTTCAAAAATTCATGGGGTATAGAACACCAAGTATATTCCTAAGTGAATCTATGTTAATCCAGTTACTCTACATAGGTAGAGTCATAATTAGTCAAACTGAACTCATGAATATTCATGCAACATTACATGCATTTTCTCACAGAGACTATCAGGACCTACCACGTCATTCTCTCTTCCCTTTCTTTATATTGAATGAACTTATTAACAGTGGATTACAATGACCAAGAGTGAAATATTTAACAGAGCTGACATTTAGGTGTTCATAATTAGGTTTCCAAATCACTGTATTGAAATGTATGAAGTTACTGTTTCACTTTGTATTGTTCTTGTGGGCTGGGTTCCAAGCCAATAGTACATCACCAGAACAAGGTCAGGAAGTCCATAAAGATTAAAATAGGATACAGCAGAAATATCACAGAAGGTCATAAATTTTCAAAAATCATGAATAGACATTTAATACTCCTAGAATGTGTTGTCTCTCTTCAGGTTAAAGTTATTCTTGGCTCATACATTGACTATGTTGGTTTACAAGTCTGTATTTTTTTCTTTTCTCCCTTTGGTTATATTCATTTCCACATTTTTCATTTTTCCTTTAGCTTCCAGAGGAAATTGATTTTGCTGAGAATGATAACTTAAAATTGTTTTTAAATCCAGTGTTCATTCTGTTTACCAAAATCCAAATACTTTTCGATCAATACCCTGGCTCTAGCACCTGTCTATAAAACGATAGAGTGACTCTTTACTTTATCCTAATCAAAACACAGAGAGATAGCTCTGGAATGGGATCTGTACACACTGTACTTTGGTATAATTGCAAGTGCATCTCAGCTCTAATGTTAACACCCAATCTAACCCTTCCTTAAATTAGTGACATTCTTAGGTATATTTAGCTGAAGAGATTTATTTGGGATTCTTATTGTTTGCATCTGTGGGGAAGGTGGGAGAAATGGTTTATTTGGCACACTTTTCTAGTTATAGTCCATCATTGCAAAGAAATCAAGATGGCTGGATCTTTAGGCAGCTAGTCACATTACAACCACAGTCAAGATCAGTGGGAAAATGAACGCACTTATGCCTATGCTTAATTTCTTTCTCCCCTCATACAGTTGAGGATCCCCTGCCTAGGGAATGGTGCTACCCACAGTAGAAGGGTATTTCCACTTCAATTAATGGAATATTGATCATCTTCTACAGACATGTCTGCAGGCCCAATCTGACTTAGACAGTCCTTCACTGAAACTCTCTTTCCAAGTGATTCTAGATTGTGTCACCTTGACAGTTAAAACTAACCATCACTCCATGGCAGTGGAATAATTTTGACTCTCTATACAAGCAATCAATCAATAGTGAATTTTTTTCTCACATGCAAAATATCCTGTGAGTCTAATAAAGGCAATATGGTGATATGAAACACAAATGATTCTGTAGTAAGGAACACATACGGGTGAACCTTCCACACGTCAGTGAGCCTCACAGGATTGGCAGACATGAACAATCATTGTAACTTAAAAGTGTATTATGAACTAGAATGACATTGCAGACACAGAAATGCTTTGTACATTAGCAGATGAAAAGGATTACCACCAATCAAAATCGATTACAAATTCTACCCTTTGTAACATGTCTTTTAATCATCTATTTTTTATTATTTGCATTTCATACATCCATACACGCCCCACTTACCCCTCCAGTGTCTCACCTTTCACCCACTTTATCTCCTAACCCTTCTAACTTCTTATGCTTCTTTAGTTAATTCAACCCACAGAGTCTGCTTAATGTTGTCGTATGTATATGAGTATCAGACAATTTGCTGGACGATGGGTAGCCTTTCAAGGGGCTGCATCCCTGAAGACATTGACTTTTCTTTTTACAGCAGACATCAATTGGCCAATAACTCCTTAGATAAGGGTGGGATTTCACAAGCCCATTGCCCATACATTCTGGGATTTTGGCTGGCTTCATCTTGAACTGGTCTTGTACAAGTAGTCCCAGCCACTGTGAGTGCATGTGTACAAAGGTGTCATCACATTCTGCAAATACTGTTTCATTTTAGATATCTGCTGCCTTTGGCTCTTACAATCTTTCCATTCCCTCTTTTGAGATAATCCATGACCATTATGGAGAAGAGACATGATATAAATATCTCATTTATAGCTGAGAATTCCACAATATTTTTTCTGCACTTTGGCCAGTTATGGGTCTCAGTATTGATTGCTACTTATTGTAAAAGGAAATTTCTCTGATGAGGGTGAAAGGATGGACTAATCTATGGGTAAAAAATATAAGAACTTAGATAGCAGTTTATTATTATGCCCATTTAACAGATTGTTATTACATCCATTAAACAGATCTCCCCTAGAGCCCATTACCTAGTCAGACACAAGGTTTTGGCCTAGTTAATATTACCAGGTATGATTTCCATTACGTGGATTGTGGCTTTTAAATCCAGAAAGAAACTGGTTGGTTACTCTCCTAGCATCTATACCACTATTGCACTAGTGAGCATATATTGCAAGTCCCATCATTATTGTATCTCTAGAGTCCACAGCTAGATAAGGCTATTGATGATGCTTCTCCCACAATATTGTACAGGGATCCTTCCAGCACTATGAAAATTATCCAATAGGAATGAAGCTTCTGGACACATAACAGCTTCATTTCTCTGCACCCTATGACTCAAATATGTGATACATTCAACAATAGTGTCTTACCATCAAGTGCTGAAGGATAACTAAAAAAAAAAATTGGTAACAATAGCTTATAATGTTGTGAGGAGTCTATGGGACCCTACTGACAAATAACTTCAGAAGTAACCTCTACCTGGCATTGGGCTTCTTATTTGATAGCCTACCTTGTCTGATAGAGGCATTATCACCATGTTATAGGGTAATTCCACTTAAACTTCCCCTATATCTATACCATATATATATAAAGAGAGAGGCGGGGCTGGGGGGTGTTCTACAGTAGTAGATTTCCATGTAACATTCTCAAATGTCTTTAGTGTTGGTTATCTTTCCTCACACTCAAACCTCTACCCTGATCCAAGATCTAGAAAGGCAAACACCAGATGTTACCTCTCATATGTGGATGGTAGCTTTAAATTTTTTGGTGTGTGTGTTTAAATTGGGGTACCTCTAGAAGGTAGGGAATTAGGAAAGACATGGGGAGCACTTCAAGAAAAGGGTAAAATTACACATGTGTCATGAAGAAGAAAAGAACAACAGAAAAGGAAGGTTCAAATGATTTGGGCTTTTTGAAGTGACATCTTCCTTGCCTCTGCTGTTGTTTTCCAGCACTACCTTGTTCTCTTGCTAGAAGGTAAGTTTGACAAGAAAAGCATTACAGTGTTTGGCGTCCTCTTTAATCACACTTGTATAATACCAAGTCTTTTCAACTTTAACTACCCTTCTGTTTCTCTAGGGTAGTGGTAATTTGATATAATTGTCATGCTTGCTTCTATGTAACCTATAACTAATATATATATATATATATATATATATATATATATATATATACACACACACACACACACACATATATATTCATACATATATACCACATCTCTGCACATACACATACATAATGTACATATGTATGTTATGTACTTATTTTTCTATGGATGGTGAAGCAAGGACTTTACATATGCTAAACACATTTCTACCAGTGAATTACAATGTCAATCTACATGTAAATACTTGTACACAAAAGTATATATGAAGATAAGTTTTTATAATTGCTGCCATGATGGTATGCATATATATATTAAGAGATGTATTAAGAGATATATGTACTGTGTATTCTTATATTTAATTATATAAATTTATAGTTGTGTTTAATACTACACATATATATGCATATCATTATATATATGTATTCCTTACATATTGTCTGTTTTTATATAAATATGTCAACACTGTGTCTGTCAAATTCTTAGAAGTCATCTTGGTATAAAAAAGGAATTTTTTAATGTTTGTTTTATAAAACTTGGTGCTTTGGCATTTGGCACCTTTGAAATTCTTGATTCAAAATAATTTCTACAACTTTGCATTTAAGAACATGAAACCAAGACAATGTCTTTGAATTACATGGAGGGTCGTGGAGAATGCCAGGAGAGTTACTATGAGACGCTGGATGACAAGGCTTGATCAACTATATCATAATTAAATTGCTTATTGTGGCTGTAAAATTAGTTCTGTACAATTAGTTGCCATCAAACTGCTCAAAATGAATATTTTTTTCTGCTAGGGAAAAATACAAGATATGCTTTTACTACTTGAAATCTCATTGCATGACTTAACACAAGTTTTATAACTTTAAACTCAAGAGTCCATTCACAATGCCTAAAGTTAAAACAGTGGTTTAAAATACTCTTATATTAAAACAAGCAGTATAGCCATATATTCATGCTAGTGTATTATTTCTACTGCGTACAGAGTTAGAACATGATTCAAATGCCAATGGGTATATTTTTTTCAGGCATATAGAACTGCATGGATATATGGCAAACAATTTGAGAATTATCTTTGTATATTTACTTGAAATGCCTCACACAACTGTTTCAAGTTTTCCAAAGTATGCCAGTAGAAAGTCTACAGACATCTTAAAATATCATTGAGAAATTACAGTAAAGAACTATAACCACTCACTACAACTTCTCTGTGTTCTAGGGAGATTTTAAAAAAATGTCAATTTGGTGAAAATGGGTTCATACCACCACGCTATGAAGCTGCTGGAGAATGTAGCATTGAACCAAGAGCCAATGCCTTCCAGTTATGCCTTTTCTTCCTGAGTTATTAGAGCTTGAGATTTTAGATTCATTTCCAACGAGAAGAACAAAGCAACTCTATGCATAAGTGGCAGGAAAGCCTATATTCTCAAGAACTAGTTGTGGGGAAAACTTGAAAGTCATTCAACCATAAAGAAGATGCTTCATGTAACCCTTGTCTGGAGATGAAAGGTTTGGGGAAAAGAGCTGGGAGATACCAGGGGGCCATCAGGGAAGAGACAGTGCTGGTAGCAGCCTTTTTCTTAGAGATGGAGACTTCTGGCATTATCTATATTTAAACCATGTCACGATGATTCATTAAGGATGGACTTTACAGACTGAGCAAGACCAACCATTTATTTTTCCACCTATTAATATGTTAACATATTTTAGCCCATCTTTATACCTTATATGTACACATATATAATACACACATACACACACAAAGAATGACTTTGCCATAATACGATGGGGATGCTTCTAATCCATCTATGAGTCAGAGCCAGAAAGGCTGCCAAAATATACAGGACATACTATATCTCTTCATCCCATCAGAAAATTATCTAGCCCAATCCCAACATTACCAATGTTAAGAACTTTGTGTCAATTTAGTAATTTTCTTAAAAGTCCTGCTAAGTGGGTACTGTTATTACTCCCATTCTACAGATAAGAAAAGTGAGGGACAGAAAGGTTAACTAACTGTCCCATGGCTAAATGCTTGATAAGAAGCAAGGTTGGCATCCAAGACTAACAGCCTGTTCTTCCATAACCCATGTTACATGACCTCCTAGGGTTGCCTTTGACTCACACTCAAATGCAGGATATCTTTGCTACTTTGATGTCTCACCAAGGAAAGACCTGCTTTGTCTCCTCTTGTCTCCTGTATTTTCAACTCCAGGTCAGAGTGCCTATATAGTATTGCTTTCCCCTGTGCTGCACACCCATAGAGATCCGTTCATTCCACCTGAGTGAGTATGTTCAGTACGAGGGCATTTGCTCATCTCCTACCTCTGACCCTTAATGGGTCCCAGCTCACAGGGTATGCTTAAATCTACTCTGAGATTGTGTCATCTCTTTGTCTTCTGGTCTTTCTATCCTTTGGCAGTTTGGGAAATAATTTATGCATGCCTCAGAATGTGGCTCATAGACAATGAAACTTAAATTTGTGACAAGATAGCATCCCTGAAAAAAATGGTTTGGAAAATTATAAATAAAATTAAAGTTATCCAAATTATCTGGCATTCCTTAGAATGTCAAGACTTCCTAGGCCCTTGTTACATTTACTAATTAATGCCAAGTTAAGTACAAATTTATTACTTGTTTGTCTTTTACTTTTCTGAAGTCCTAGATGCAACTTCACTTGAAGAACATGAGACTTCCAAGCAAAATGCAAATTCTTACATATGAAAAATCAGAGAGAAATACACCAGGGTATAAACTTCGAAGAGCTATTCTGGAGTTTTTAAAACTCATGCTGTTTATCAGAAAATGTGTAAGTAGACAGCTTTGTTGTAAGTAAATACAAAACAGGGGGCAATGATCTGGCTTTTTCTACATTCCTTCACAACACGAAATTGTTGGTTCTATATGGGTGTTGAAAAACCATGAAACTCCTGACAGAAATTCTCTAGAAGTGTCTGATGCCATCTGACAGATGGCCTGTGACTTGGCATTACCCAATAGGATGTGCTGTGACTAAATGTAACTCCCCTTTCTTTAGCGCTCTCACATCTGTGCAAACATTAGTGCCAGTCCTGTGTCTACACATACGTGCTGGAAAGAGACAAAAGAAAGGGGACGATACCAGGGAGAAGAAACAGGCCAGAGCTTCAGTCCACCAGAAGGGAGCCCAGTAAAGGAAGATGTAAAAGACTGTAGGGTAGAAGAAAAACTAGGAGAGTGATGTCATCCAGAGATCACAGTAGGAAAAGTGAGCAACTGAATCAAGGTTGTAATGGGTCGAGGACTGACCTGCGAACTTGGCTGTGGAGCCACTGAAAATACACAAGGTATTCCCGCCCATCCATTTTCTCATGGAATGGGTATCTCAGACCATAGGATTCTAGAATAGAGACTGCCATTCCTGGGTGAGAAAGGCCTTCGCTTCCTTTCACTCTATATGCTGTATCTGATGCTAGAATTCCGTTTCTGATGGTAGAGGTGACCATAGTGAAACATAAGTCATTTCAGTGGAGTCTTGGGTGCCGGATTGTGGAAAGAAGATTTTTTTCTAAAGCAAGGACCAAAAGGATGTAACTGCAGATAGCCCTTTGGAAGATTTCTGCTATAAATAGAAGCAAGTGAGTAGGGGCTAGAAATGCATATGGGGTCAAGTGTGGTTTACTTGTTTGGTAGTGTAAATTGGAGATGGTGCCATTTGTTTATATGTCGGTAAGCTTAAAAGAAGAAGAGTGGGGGGAGGGAACCAGGAGAGAAGGGGGAGGGGGAGGCGGAGGCGGGGAGTAAAGATCACAGGTTGGAGCAAAAGCGCTGAGGACCTGAGAAGGAGTGGAATTGAGCCGATCTGGGACCTGGTAGCTCTAGGTATGAGCAAGGCCATGGAACAGTTCGCCACATTTAACAAGTGCCAAGAAGTGAGTGCATGCATCAGGTTCAAATGCTCATGCAGCTTTAACTACTCTCAGGTCTTGTTTCCAGGGCAAAGAATAGCAAGTTATTGCGGCTTTTGGCAATCTGAGGTGAAGAACCTCCCCGCTTATCCTGGCCTCTCGACTCTCTTGTCCTTGAATTATCTTTATCATCAGGTGTAGGGGTTGACATTAGATTCAGGATGGAAGAAAACAGGAGAGCGTGAGTGTGTTTCTTGTGTGGAGTCTCGATCTCTCTTTCTGAGTCTCTCTTAGGTTTTGCGAACTCCAGGCTGTATCTCCGGTATACTCCTGCTAATCTAAGACAATGATTTAGGAAATTTTCTTAATTTTTTTTTTACTATCAGTTTGACTTGCATTCCTATTTTATACACTTATGTACTGGTGTCTTTGTTAATTTTTGTTGCTGTGATAAGATGGCATAACCAAAAGTAATTCACAAAAGAAAGAGTGTGTCTGAGCTTCCAGTTTCAGAGAGATGGAGTTCATCATGGCAGGAACATGGCAGCAGGCAGCTGGAGCGAGAAGCTGACTGATGGATATTCTAGCAGCACACCAAAGAAAAAAGCAAACTAGAAGGGTGAAAAGTACAAACATTCAAAACCCACCCCCCAGTGGCTTACTTTCTCAGCAAGGCTATACCTCCTAAATGTTCCATAACCTTCCCAAACACTAACACCAACTGCAGACACAGTGGAATTGATTTCTTATTCAAACCACTATCCTTGGGGTCCTGAAAAAAAAAAACCCTCTTGAAAAGGAATCTCAAGTGGAAAGATCTAAGAGTTTAAGAAGTCCTGCTCTATTCTCCTGAAGAGAATTAAGAATGTCATTCCTCACAGAGAAGTCTCTGAGCCACGCTGACACCAACTCCATAGAATAACACGCCCATGTATGGAAACTGGGTTAAGATGCGCTTAGAAGGAATGACAGCACCAAAATAATAAAGATAGGTAGCAGGTAGGCAGAGGACATAATGATGCGACAGTGTATTATAGGTGGGTAAGTTGAAAGGAGCGAAAACAAAGCAGAGGAAAACTGGAGCAGTACCTGACTTGGTTCTGCTCGACCAGGAGATTTCACCTCTCTCTGAGCCTCCATGCTCCTGTTTCTCTGAGACAGTGGTGTTGTACTAACTCACTGTAGTGTCACACTCCTCCATTTATACCACAAAGGTGTGACTTGAGGGTAAGAACCAAGTTCCATAATGGCCTGTGGTACGATGCTTGATAGCCTACCTTCCCTCTGCCTGACTTCTCTGTCGGTAGAGTGAAGATTACAAATGATTGCATTACTGTTCCTAACTCTGCACTAGACATGGGAAGTAACAGAAGTCTGACAGATTCTGCCCTTACTCTTAAAAGACTTGCTGTATAACTACCGCATGCACTGGAACCTTCACATATATACATATATACTTAAAAAAATAAAAAGAATCCAGCAACATAACATATGATGGAGGGCTTACAAATTAAGTTCCTTACAAATACAAAGCGTTATTATTCGAATTCTCCACAATGCTAAAGAAGAAAACTGACTTTAATGATGTACATTAAGCTAAATAATGCAGAAGTTAATTAGTTTAAACCGTGGGATGCTGTATGAAAGACTTTTTAGGTGGGCGGCAGCATTGCTTTTGGGAAATAATGAGCTTGTTTCGGGTATTAAATGAGTTCCCAATGCCTTCAAGAATGAATGTGCCCCCTGAAGAGCCCTCCTCAGGACCAACTTGGCAGTAAAGAAAGACTGTTGAGACTGAGACAGGTTTCTGCCTCTCCATTAAACCATCTTGGGCCATGGAGGACTGGCTTGGCATCAGGCAAACTTATTTTTTATTAGTTTCCATGCTACTTCTGAATAGGGTTAACCCTTTCAATTTTTCCTTACTTGAAAGAGCATTTTCTAGTGTCCTCTTTTACAGAAGTTTATCTAGACTTAAACCCAAGTCTTTTAAAAGTAAACTTAGGGATAGTATATGTCAGTCATTAGCCCTATGGCTGAACTCAAGTCTCTTTGCAATTTAAATGTTGATGCAGACTTCCATCAGCACCTCATATGTTACAGCCAACACAATAACAAAGATGTCGATGCACTCCAGACATATTCTTAGGGCAGGGGACATATGTAATTTTTAAAATAACACCACCTCAGTCATGTGGCCTCTCTCTTTCTAGAAATGATGAGGAAGAGAATATTCGAGCCTCGTTTACACCAGATTCTGCATGCTGTGCAGGTGCCACTCAGAGGTGGACAGCTGCATTAATAATACATTTTTCTTTGAAGGAGAAATGGTCTGATGTGTCATTCTTCACCAACTCATGGGCTGTAGCCAATGGGTTGGCTGGATGGTCAGGGTCTTAGAAGGACCGTGATTAGAAAGTCAGTGAGAAAGACCTTGGGAAGAACTATGTGAATTGATCTCTATAAATGGGCAAAGGATGTGAAGATACGTGTGTCCCATGTAGCTGCTCATCCAAAGGTGACTTCAGCAGAGGAATTCAATAATCAAGTAGATGAGATGACCTAGTCTATGGATCGTCAGCCTCTTTCACCTGCCATACCTTAAAGTTCCCAATGAGCCCATGAACAAAGGGGTTATAGTAGCAAAGATGAAGGTTATGCTTCGGATCAGTAATACAGACTTCCACTCACCCAGGCTTAACTCTCTACAGTTGCTGCTGAATGCCAGAAGCACCATCAAAATAAGCTTTCAACCAAAGATAAATGTTTTAAATTTTTTATCATCAACGTGGCCTTCATAAAGACCACGAGTCAGTAATTTTCATTTCTGCAGAAAATCAGGCAGCTTAATTTGGATATTCCTATACCTAACTGAAGGATCTGATGAAAAACAAAAAACAAAACCAAAAGTTCCTATTAATATTCAAATGCAATAAACCACAAGCCAGCATCTTCCTTCCAGAAGACTGGGGGAATCTTCATGACTCTGAAATTGGAGGAAAAACAATTAAGTTAGAAGGCTGGTTAAATGTAAATAAGCAGACCACCTGCTGGGTTTTTACTTAGTGCTGGCAAGCGGGAGGGAAGTGTCTACTTCATTCACAACATAAACTAACCCTTGCAGCAGACATCAGCACATTAGCATATCCAAAATTTGGATTCGTCTCTGCAGGTTTCCTTTTACCCTCACCTGTCCCTTGCTTCACCACCCATACGTGGCAATGCGGTGATGATAACTAATACTGATAATTCTTGAAATTCTTCCAAGCTTTTTTTTGAGATAGTCTCTGCTAAATACCAATTCCCTCGTGAGTTGCTAGCAGTGTGAATGTAGTGCCACTAAAAACTGTCCATGTATGTACACTGTCTTCTAGACCATGTGAGGTATAGAAATAATCTTAAGATACAGTCTTTGGTTTCAAGATTTTAATACAGCAGGGAAACTGTTACTCAGGTTTCTTTATGAGTGGCAAAACTTTTTTTAATTTTTTTAAAAAAATCATAATTCTCTCATACAATACATCCATCTGGACCACAGTTTCCCCTCCCTCCTCTCCTCCCGGTCCCCCTCCACCGCCCCTCTCCCCTAGATCCAATCTTCCTCCTTTTCCCTTCAGAAAAGAACAGACCTCTAAGGATATCAGCCAAATACAGTGTAACAAGATACAATAAGACTAGGCATGAACCCCCATATTGATTGGAGAGGCAACCCAGTAGGAGGAAAAGGGTCCCATTAACAGGTAAAAGAATCAGAGACACACACACCCACTCTCACTGTTAGGGGTCCTACAAGAACTCTAAGCTAAAAAACCTTAGCATATATGCAGAGGACCTGGTGCAGACCCATGCAGGTTTCACAACTGCCACTTCAGCCTCTGTGAGCCCCTATGAGCTCTGCTTTGTTGATTCTGTGGGTCATGTTCTCTGGCCCTCTGGCTTCTACAACCCCTTCCCCAACACACCTCTTGCTCGGGGTTCCCTGAGTTCCATCTAATGTTTGTTTGTGAGTCTCTAGATCTGTTCCCATCTGCTGCCCTCTCTGAGAGAGGTAGCGATCTATGAATATAGAAGATTATCATTAAGAATCATTTCACTGAATTTTGTTGTTTTTTATCTTTTTTATTGCCAATTGTGTTTGGTTCTATCCTAGGTCTCAGGACTATTTGGTCTCCAGTACCTGGCCATCCGGTAGAATCAGGCATAGACTCCCTCTCATGGCATGGGTCTTGGGTTTGACAAGTCATTGGCTGGCCACTCTTACAAGTTCTCCCAGACACAAAACCTTCAACCTGCCTGCAAGATGGTTTGGGGCAATGGAGATGTAGAACTTGTGGCAAAAGATATTTTAAAAGACAGCAGCATAAGCAAGTGTATGTCTCTTAATGCTTTTGTATGACGTTATCACAAATTTGGTGAACACAGGTTTCCATCCTCTCAGTTTTAGGGGTCATAAACTCAGTTCAGGCTGGGCCTCATAGTGCATGCTTGTCATCCACACTCAGCAAACTGATGAGAGAGGATCAATCATGAGCCTGAGCCCATCCCAAGCTATTGCTGTACAAACAAACCGATGTAAAATCCAGTCTTTATGCCTGTGCTCCCTCTAAAGACATGGGGATTTCTTCCTGACTTCCTACAGCTTGAGGGCTCCCTCCAGCCTCTGTTTCCTTTTCCCTAACTATCTGCAATCTCTGTGTTCTGAGTCTTTCCTTCATCTCTGCAGCCCTCTCTGTGTTCTGAGTCTCCTCCATCTGTCCATCTGACTCTCCTCTATATGTCTCATATGGATAGTTGCCATCAGATTGTCCCTGGAAAATTTAGGATGTTCTCATCCCACGATGCTTAATATGTATAACATTTTCAAGGTCCTTCCAAATTAAGTAATATGTTACACGAATTGAGATATAGATATATCCTTTGGGAAGGAGTACAAATCAACCCACTCCAACAAAATAGAAGTTTATTTATCTGCAGTATAAAATTTTGGCAAAGAATGATATGATTCCCTGCACTGCATCTATAACCCAAGCTCTTATTGTCTTAAAGTAGCTTCTTTTCTGGAGACTACTTTATAATTCAAGATGGTTTCTCTACTCACATCTGATTTTGAGCCAGTAGGAGGAGAAATAGAGTAGAAGAAAGAGCCAGATTTAAGTAAAAGGTAAATAGTACAGTATTTCCTGATGATGTGTGCATGTATTTAATTTGTGTAAATAACACATTATATATGTAATATACATATAAATGTACAATATATTTTCCTGATGATGTGATTGTGTATATATGTACTTAAAATGTGTACCTCTTTACGGGAATCACCAGACAGCCACTGTGAGCTACAAGAGAAGTTGGAAATCCTCTCATTCTGGGATTCCATGTGCTCAGCTAAGAGTCAAGTGTTTTATAAAATGGAGGAGGGCATCTGGCAGAGACTACCAGCCAGCCAACATGGCCCTTCCTAGCCCCTTGGTTCTTGTCTACTTTAATAAAAGCTTTGATATTCATCCCACTATTTCACCTACCCCCATCTTCAGGATGATCACATGATACAATTTGAACTAACTGAACTTGAACAGAGATTGTTCTAGACATCTGCAAATAATAATAATAATAATAATAATAATAATAATAATAATAATAACAACAAAGCATTCCTAATGAAAGTCAAGGTACAGCCTCTGCTTGAACTGGGGAAAACATTTTTCTATAAAACTGAGTTTTTCAGAAAAACCAAATAGGTGACCCTGATGTTCCCTACTCTTCCTTATTTAAGAAATACAAACTCTATATTTGAAGCCTTGGCAAGTTAAACTAACTTCCCTGTATTTGTAGGAGAAAAAAATCTTTTAAAAAGTATTTCGTGTGTATTTAACTATGTGTATTTGTGGGTGTGTGCACATGAGTGTAGGCACTTGCAGAGGCCAGAAGGCCTAGGTTTTCCTGCAGCTGGGGTTACAGGAATGTGAGCCACTTGATATGTGTGCTAGCAACCCAACTTGGGTCCTCTGCAAGAGCAGATAAGTGCTCTTAGCCACTGAGATATCTCTCCAGCTCCAGGAAATACAGTAATAATATTTAATTATACTTAAGTAATATTAGACCATGAGATTAAAATGCATATCAAAAGATAGTAAGCCATACAGAGTATCCCTTCACAGGGGGACAGTAATCAGACAGAGGGAAGAGATCTGTCCATCAAGCGATTTTATTTTAAAAAGTTTGTTCTCATTCAGTGTAAGTATTGGTGGGTTTTGGCAATGTGGGGGAAAAGATGGATTCCCAATGACCTTGCGATTTAATTGCTATTTTCTGAACTTTAAACCCCATGAACTTGGATTTTCTGTTTACAGGTTACCTGTAATTACTTAGCTTGCCCCTTAGAGACTGGGGAAAAGTAATTCTGAGGTTCCTATGTTACACCATTCACCAGTTACATTTTTTGATTTGAAGTTAAGCTTGAAAAGAAGGAATAGAGGAATACTAGAATTTACCTGAGAGAGCAAGGCACTATCAAAGAGACATAAAAATAGGTATGGAAGACAAAGGGGGATAAGAGATAGTCAAAGGTTGAGGAAAACCCAAAGAGTAGAAGGTTCCTGCCATCCCAAATTGGATAGAGCTCTGTTCGTGTTGATCCCGGGTTACCACCACTGCCCCAGATAATTCACAACACTACTGAGGGCTGTTGGAATAGCACTTACATTCCTCTTAATGCTACATGATGTCAACAACAAGCCTTAAGCGCAGACCAAATGGTTCATATATTTAGACAAAACCATGAGAAAATATTTATTGCCCTAAGATCTATTAGAAAATTCCACAAAATCTACACAGTACAAGACCCGTTTATGGTTACTCATTGCTATCTTGAAGGCAGGCAATTATTTTTAATAAAATGTGAGTTCTCCAAGTGCTGTGAACTGAGTTATCATAGAAAGATTCTTTCAATATAATAGCAAAATGGTTGGCAGAAGCAGGTAAGTAAGGCAGTAAGATGATTGCTTGCATGTTAGACTCAAAAATGTTTTGTTTTCATTATTTTTTAAAAAATACTTAGAAAAAAGTATGTGTACAACCATCCTCAGTATTTTTTCTCTAAGTTACAAAGCCCCAGAATTTCCCACCTGAGTATAAAGTGCCCGATGTTTACTTGCTACGTACTGCCACCTGGTGGCAGGTGCAGACAATTTCAGATACAGAGTCCCTGGGATCCAGACCGACACCCAAGGCCTTCTGTCTAGTGGTCTCAATCAAAGGTAAAATGAAAATACTGACTCATTTTAAGACAATCTACTTAAACTGAAAAATGACTCATGTGGTAATAATTCTTCCTGCCATACCTAACATGTAGTTAATATGATTCCAATAAGAGTGAATTGCTTTATGAATCAATTTATTCTTAGCACAAAACAATTTTTTTCAAACTGTATTATTTGTAACTTTTTATTTTCCCTTTTATTTTTTAATTGAAAATGAAAATTTTTTATACAATATATTCTAATTATGGCTTCCTTTTCCCCAGTCCCTCTCTCATTAGAATACTAATAGGCATCTAAAAATAATCAAGAAAATAAGATAAAAATAAAAACAAGCAAGCCAGAATAGGTCAAAACAAACAAATAAAAAAGAAAAAGAGCCAAAGAAAAAGCTCAAGAATCACATATGAAACCATAGTACAGAACAAGAGATTGAGATTTTTTTTTTTAAAAAAGAGGCCAAAGCATTGTGAGACAGAAACAAAAAACAAAACAACAACAAAAACTTTTAAAATACCATTGAATTCATTTTGTGTTTGGGCATTATGTCTGCTCTTAAGTGTGCTCTTATACCTTTGTACGAAATTATCTATTTGGAGATATCTTCTGGATTAGGGATGGATGCTTGTGTCCACCTGCCCTCTTGGTGTGCTTACATCTGCACATGCCTTGTGTGCTGCCACCGTCTCTGTGAGTTCATGTGTGCACCAGTCCTGTTGTGTCTACCAGGTATTATTTCCTTGATGTCATTGATCCCCTCTGGCTCTTACAATCTTTCTTCTGCCTCTTCTGAGAGTTCCCTGAGCCCTAAGAGAAGGGACTTGAGGGAGATATCCCATTTCTATATGAATGTTCCAAGGTCTCTCACTCTGCACATTGCCAGTTGTAGATCTCTGTATTTGTGTTCATCTACTGGAGAAGCGAGTTTCTCTGACGATGGCTGAATAAGGCATTGATCTATGAGTATAGCAGAAGGTAGTTAGTCTTTTGATGATAGGAGTCTTTTGATGATATATTGAATCTCGTTTGTAGATACATTTCGTTAGCAGAACAGTAGAGTAAAACTTTTCACTTCCCTTATACTGCAATTTTCAAAATCCACTCATATTTGTTAACACACAGTATGGGGCAAGGGTGTTCTGCCATTCTCACAAACGGAAACTGAGGCTCAGGTAAGGAAAATGAATCCTTCCAACTCCTGTTTTGTTTTGCTTTGCTTATAAAGAAAATACTACTGAAGCAAGTTGCTGACTCTGATTCCTTCATGATATATTATTCTCCTTCTGTCTAAAGGAGATAAGGTCTTTTCCACTCACTCTAGATTGAAGACTTGAATTAGGTGACATTTGAGTAAAGTCGTGTCCAAAGTCTCCCAGTGCAGTCTGGAGAAGGCTGAGGCAAAGCATGATGGGAAGAGCAGTGAATTCCTACAGCTCTCTGCAGTTCCTTTTCTTCCCCCTCCTGACTATCTGCTTGCCTTATTTAGCACTGTCTTTTTCTCTTTGTTTTGATCTACCGTTACATTGTGGGATTTATTCTTAAAAAGCTACATTTCAACAAAAGCACCCGCTACTTTTTAGTAGACCTTCATGGGGGAGCCTCTCCCTCCCTCCAGCTGATGCGTTTCTTTCTGAGTTAATCAAAGGGTGATATTTAAGGTGGCATCTTTGAGGGGATATCTGTATGACTTATGCCATCCATATCCATGAGACCTTTTCAAGCATAATCTTTGTTCAAGTGATCTATGGAGTACAGCCTTGAAACTTAATTATGGTGATGTTTCAGAGGCTGATGGACAGCTTCCAGCATACCGTTTTAACATCATTAACCAGCACCGAGTTTCAGTGCTATGGAAGATTGAAGACCAGTCTACTGCCTGTCTCACCTTCATTATGATCTGTGGGCAGAAGCCTACATCGCTCAGACTCTGTCAGAAGGTTTCCTATATTTTGTCTACGATATTTCACCTTGTGTGAAGCTATTGAAATTTAAAATCATTTTAAAGTCTACCCAGAACCAATGGACACTGTCCCCTATGCTGTCGGTCCAAATTTTAGCCTTCATCGTACAGTTCCTACATTTAAAAAAACAAAAAACAAACAAACAAAAAACTTGGACAATGATTCTTAAAAGCATTCCAGGACTAAGATTTATCCCTATTGTATTCTCCTAAATAGACTTCTGAGAAAACACAGTAAACATGCATTATATGATTGTTAATCTTTACTGCTCCATCAAAACCATTTAAAATACATCACTTGAAAAGTTATACAAGCGTGCTTTGCTTTTCTCACCTCCAGTTCTTGTAATGCTACCTCTCCTATGCAGATTTTGTTTGTTTGTTTCTTTCACTCTTCAACTACAGCACTGAAGATTTTGCAGTTAGAACTTAGGTGGCAATTTGAGGATGAGGTATTCTCCTAACTCCATCTTTGTTCTCCATCGCTTGATCAGTGTAAATCATCTGTTTGTAAAGTAGGAATATGAGGCACAGAAAAGAATGGAGGCTCCATTTCCAGGGCTCCTTTCAAATCTTAGTGCGCTGTGATTGAGAAAATGATCACAGCTGGTAAACACAACTGACAGTACATAAAGTGACAGAAAAATCCAGTAGCCGCCATTTCCTTTCAAGGTGACTTAATAAGGAATTACTTTGTTTGAAGAGCACCTTATAATAATACAATGCAGTTCGCTAGAGATGCAACACTCATCACGAATCCTGCGTAGACCTGACTAAGAAGTAAAAGGAAGCCTGAGGAGTTGAGCAAGCCCCAAATCAGACACCGCTATTGCTGGAGAGAAAGTAACATGATGAAACATTGAGGAGACATAAATCAATGGAGGGAACTCCGAGGCGAAGACCTTCATTTTTTAAAGACGAAGATTAAAATCACCAAGCTAATAAGATCTGCTTAAGAACTGAGAAATAGCATCCCGGAGTGTGGAAAATATATCACCCAAGAGTAAGCTGTGTTCAGGTCCATTTATAAATATTAGTTATCCTCTGAAAATAGACTATTAAGCTTACTTGGTAGTAATACTTACCACCTTGCTCAAAGGTGGTACTTAGTAAGAATTCCCTGAGGTGTATCTTATTTATAAACTGATGATTGTGTCTTTAGATAAAGAAAGAAATAAAAACCAGAGTTTGTATTAGGTTCATAACTCTTTCCTTACTTTTGGCATTTGTCTCTCTGATCCCAATAATGCCACTATGTAGTAATTTTCCTTGATCCTAAACCACTGTAAAGTCCTCTATGTCACTTCAGCCAACCACTCAGATATTGCCACCAGCTCCTGATTGTCAGTGGCTCCCAACAGATTGAAAGTTTATTAATAAACAGAAGAATGCTGACTTTGTTTGCATATATGAAAGCAGCTATCCAATACCACGTCTTAATGAATGCCATTTTTGAATTAAGGAAGTAGACTGTAGGTCCGAAGCTGGGCCTTAAGAATCAGATTCTGGGTTTTTAAATGTCCAGAATAGACACAGTGCCTATTGAGAAAGAAGTGAAGAATACTATTCTTCCCAGAGAGATGCAGAGATTTTTGATGTGTGCATTTTGTCCCCAGAGTGAAACTTATAAGCACCATGACTGGAATGCACACTGACAGAACTCCAAGGATGTCTTTGGAAAGAAGCTAACCATTTGCTCAAGCCTCTTCCTAAATTCCTTCTTTGAGACTGATCCTGTTAACTCCCCCATGTGTCTGTGATCTTGATCACTGGGATTCATGGTCTTTTGTCTCCGTTTCTCTTTGTCTTCCTCCATGATTTTTCTACCCTTTTCATTCCTAAGAAAGACTAGTTACTTTACGTATGCAAAATCCTGGGTCTGTAACCAAACAGCAACCTCATAGTTTGTGAATTCGATCTTTATTTACTAAGAGGTCTAGGAAGGAACAGAAAACATGAATCATGTAGTGTATCTTGCATTCTGCTTTTATAAACATGCTCTCTAGCCTTAGATGTGCTGAGGGTATAATGTTAGCATGTGCTTAATCCTTAAGGACAACAGGCTAAGCTTGCAGGAATAAACAGCCATTTCTGAGACTCTAGCCCCTACTTTAGGATAATCTATAAAACCTGTGAAAGGGGACAAAGGAGAAAAATCACACATCTCATTAATTTTGGGAAATAAACAGGACAGCTGGTTAAGTATATGCACTCAGGAAGTTTGTCAATAAAACAAATGGAGAGTATTATTCCATACTCAAGTATGGAATGCTACTGTGCCCCCCCCACCCCCTTTTTTCATAGTATAGCAGTCAAGCCACTATATGTGGAGTGGTCACATATGGGATGCTAGGTGACTTCTACAAATATGTATTAAATTATATTTCAGGTGTGACGGTCGTTATGAAAAAAAAAAAGTCATTTCCCTTAAGAAGCTTAAGGGTTAATTTTTCCCTTGCATGATTTTATTTTGTATCCCAGAGAATCAGATTACACTCAGAAAAAAAAAAAAAATGCCACTTAAAGGGGAAAAATAAAAGGAAGCAAGAAAGCAAGAAAGGGATCCACAAAAAAAAAAAAAAGCAGGCTTGAATGCATAATGAATGCTTTGCTACCCATTGATAGACAACCCTTAAAACAAAGCATTGTTGTGTGAAATGTTCTAGAGAAGGGAACTCAAGAGTTTATCAAATGAGTTATTGGAAAAGAATTTTTTAAATCTGCCAGAAATGTTCCAGTCCATTATTGCAACTTATAAATTATTTATTATTCTTAGATATGTCATAAAGTCCAACACAAATAAAGAAAAAAAAAAAAGCTGACAAGACAGAAACATCATTGTGAATCTAGAGAGCGCTTCCTGAAGCCTCGCAAAAAAAAAAAAAAAGTTCCAAGAATCTTTGCACCCTGCCCGCTTCGTTTTCACCACTTACACACTTGGCTTCTGTGTTTTTTAAAGCGTCAGCATTTTCCTTTCCCAACTAGCCCGCCCTCTCCCATTCTGTCACATGACTGAGCTCACAGATCACAATCTACAAACTGTGTATGGGCATATGGGTGCATGAGAGTTTATCCTGAAAATTTAAGTAAAATGTACCAGAGATCCAATCTGATGTCAGCACCTAGCACAGAAGAGTCTGCCTCGGTTACTAGTGCTCCTGACTGCTTCAGCTTGTCCTAGTGTCTATCTTAATAGCACAGCAGCGTGCCCCTAGCCCTCCATTCCTATCAAACAGGAAGTTGATGAAATACCACACAAGGTGCCAACTATCAGACTATAAAATCTTCTCCTTCTTATTCACTTTTAAAAGTCTTGTAAGAATGAGCATGGTTTTGACACTAAGGAAAAGAAATCTCAAAATTATCTGCTCACAGGAAGACACAGGTTTTTTGTTTTTTTCTTTTTTTTTTTTTTATCTCCTGCTTTATTCTTTGTTCAGAACCTTAGATCACAATTTTCTCCTTTATGGCCTCCCTAGTAAAGGGAAAGAAATAAACTCCAAATTCCTTTAGGACAAACGTTCTGAATTATATACTTGGAGTCATCCAAAACATTCCACCAGTTGCTTTCCTGGTCATAAATATTCCATAGATACTCCTGGTTTGTGAGGAGTCTGTGTTTGGAGATGGGTAGGGAAATAGTTCATTTTCTTCCACTGGGAGCTTAGAAAACTCTAGAGCACCGAATCTCTCACGGCTCTATCTTTTCTTCTCTGCAGATGATTTACAGGGGTGCCAGAGCTCTATCCTTTTCACTTGAAAAACGATATAATCTAAGTATGTATCACTTCATTCTTGCTCATAAGAAATACAGACATAAGAAGCTAATCTGCCTCCTGCCAACTTTCAAAATTTTAAAACATTACGTCTAAATAAATGCTTTCAAAACATATTTCCCCAGAATACACGTTGATTGTATCTGGCAAGATGCAGCTGAAATAAACTTGAATCTGGATGCTTCTCATTTTTGGAAGCAGAGAATGTAATGCAGCATTGTGATGGGCACTGTGGGAAGAACGGAGCTGCTCTGAGGATTGCTTCAGAGGTCAGGCTTACCTGGGCATCGATGATGTGAAAAATGAGCAGTGGCTTCCATTCTGCTACTTCATTTCATAGGGTTAGAGTCTTACAGGAAGTTCTACATACGTGCAGAATGTCAGGCTGTAAAAAGAGGATTGGGCTCATAGTTCTAGAGGCTACGGGTCAGGGTTTTCCCTCCTCAACTGTTGCTTTCTCCATTGTAAAGTGAGGACCTGCAGGTGGATTAATTTTTCTAGCAGCTCTTGTGTTCGATGGAGGGAATTTTGACTCTTCATTTCCTCAAACCCCTATTATCTGACATTCCACAGATACTCCCGATTATCCCTTCCTAATACACCCCCATTTATTCTGGCAACTGACTTTGTCCAGATCCTTTTTAACATTCAAGGCTTCTCAAATGTTTTCCAAACTCTTATTGTTAGTAGCTGATTCATACTTTCTGTTTAATAGCCTTAACCAAAATTTACTGTGCATAGACCCCTCCCTAGCTCCAGGATCTCCAAGCATAACCCCATCAGAGAACACAGCTCATCACCCTCTGCCCAAGACCCCCTGGCATGGAGCACGTCTGTTTTTTATTCACTCTCTATTGGGGATTTGGCTACTAGTTGGCTTTTCATGCTTTGACTCTAAATGGAAAGTCTAAACACTTCTCGTTTTTGAATTCCAAACACAGCCCTTATTGTTACAATCTCAAGACTACTTCCTTGCTGGCTCAGTTTACTCCAAATCTCTAATAGCACTGTCTTTTCTAGTCATTTGTTCCAGTTATTCACACTGATGGTGTCATAAATATGAGCAAGCATTATCTATCATCATCTATGTAGCTTTGGAAAAATTATATAATCTCTTAAATTTTCTGTAACTGTTAAATATGAATGACAAGTATAGGTAGACACAGATGGTTTAGTATTCAGATAATGGCCAGAAAACACCTAACATTCATGCTCAGTTCCTACTAGTGGCTTTCATTAGTACCTAGAAAACATAGACATTGCAATTTCTCATTATTAAGAGTCACTTTTAATCACAACAATGTACAAGGCTGGAAAAATAAAATTCTACAATTCTAAGTAGAATTCTTTTTGGACTCAAATATATGAATATTCTTCTAGTGAAGATAGATATGAGCAATATTTTGTGAACCTGGGGAGCATGAGGAATCTTATGTCTTAGTTAGGGTTGCTATTACTATGAAGAGACACCATGACAACTCTTACGAAGGAAAGATTTAATTGGGGCTGACTTATGGTTCAGAGGATTAGCCCATTGTCATCATGATGGGAAGCAGATATGGTGGTGGAGAACTATCTCAGAGTTTTCTATATCTGGCTCAGCATGCAGCAGGAAGACAGAATGCCATTGGGCCATGCTTGGGATTCTGAAGCATCAATGTCACACTTCCTTCAACAAGGCTACACCCATTCCAACAAAGCCACACTGCCCACTAGTGTGATACCCTAAGCATATGGGGACCATTTTCATTCAAACCACCATACTGTGGCAGAAAAAAAGACTTAGGAATGATATCCTCAAATTGGAGTTCCTAAGGGTTTTTTTTTTTTTAATAGAAATCATGGCAACAGATATAAAGAGGAGAGACTCAGGGACAATTCATTTCTCTATGAGACAAAGGGGTTCAAGTGGACCCTGAGATGCTCAAAGCAACACCTAATCTGGAGTCAGAGGATAGGAAGGTGAAGAAAGCAGGAAGTCAGAATCGGAGTTCTTTTGGCAGCTATGAGATGCTTTTTAAGGTCTGACCTAGGTCACAGGTGTTTACGCACAGCAGATGCTCATGGTGCTTTTTCTTCCAAACAGGAGGTCTGATAAACCAGCAAAGGTGTTATTAGAGCCTCCATGTAGGTCATGGTTTTGCTAAGAGTTTAGATCAGAATCAGAATCAAACCAAAAGACAATTTGTAAATAGCCTTTTGCCATAAAAAGCGATGATATTTTTAAGCTAAATTTCAGGTTTGTTTTGGTATGTATGTGTTGCTGCTGTTTTGCTTTGCTTTGCTGTTGTCTTTGTTAAAGGTTGTATTTCTAAGCCCTGACATCACCCTATTTTCCCATGTTTCTGTTTTTCTTACTACTATTACCTATCTGATCCCTGCAAAAATTAAGTTTCTTACTCTGAAATTATGGGAGAAATGATATTTATTATGTTCATAGATAGAAAAGATTAGATAATGCACACTTTTTAGGAATAATTGCATTTCAGTTATTTATTCATATTTATTCCTAGACCATTTTTAAAAAGCCATCATCATCCACCTGCCTAGAAGCCTAAACACTACTTTTGATCTTAGTATCTACACTAGAACAAAAACAAACAAAGAACCAAGAAAAACATGTACCACAAAAAACAAATCTCTTTTGGGGAGAGACTGAGGGACGAAAGCACCAAGGAGACACTATTTGAATTATCAAAGAAACTAGCAGTTCAAAACAGGGGTTGAGGTAGATTGAAAATTTGAGCAAAACTATAAATGAGTGAAAGAGACACAAAATAAATGAGACACAGAATTATCTAGTGCTAGTTAGGGTGTCGCTCACTGGTAGAACAAAGGTTCAAACCAAAAATATGATCCAGTGTATTTGAGAACTAATGATGTATCTTTGCCCTCCCTCCCTTCCTTCCTTCTTTCCTTCCTTCCTTCTTTCCTTCCTTCCTTCCTTCCTTCCTTCCTTCCTTCCTTCCTTCCTTCCTTCCTTCCTTCCTTCTCTCCTTTCTTTTTTTCAATACAAGATTTCTCTACGTAGCCCTGGCTGTGTTGAAATTCACTCTGTAGACCAGGCTGGCCTCAAACTGAGAGATCTACCTATCTCTGCCTACCAAGTGCTGAGATTAAAGCCATGTGCCACTACCACCCAGCTTCTAATGATCAGTCTTAATCACTAGACAAAAGTGTGTGTGTGTGTGTGTGTGTGTGTGTGTGTGTGTGTGTAGATATTTAAATGAGTAAAGTCAAATCGATAAAACAGGGATCTTAGATCAAGGCAAGTTTCATATGCCTTAATAAGACTTGTAAGTATTATCTTATTATAAAAGTTAGCAGTGGAGTTAAGCAAAGAGCAGCAGGCTTAAATTTTTGCTCATTTTTTTCCCAGACAAATCAGCACACCATTACTATCAATAGGCATATTAATCAGAAGCAGGGACAAAGAAAGAGTCCTGTACATCCATCCATTTAGAAGACTTTGCTTAAGCTCATAGGGAAGTGAAGATAGAATGACAATGACAATGTGTGGACTTGACAAGGTAGCACAGATGTTATAATGTAGAGTTTAAACCACAAATCCTGGATCTGCACCTAGATTTTATAATTATGGAACACTGAGGAAACTAACCCCCAAAGTCTCGGTTGTTATCAGTTGAATAGTGCCTGCCAGATACATTACCTGATGTAATGCATGTCAAAGTACTCGACATATACTGTTGGTTACCTATTAAGTGTCACTGGGTCTGGTAAAGAAATGAAGAGGAGGAGATTACAGATAATTAATTTTCCTACCTGAATAATGAACTGCACAGACAATGTTGGAAGATAAAGTAGACTTGAAAAATACAGGGTTCTTTTTCTTTCTCTCAAAACTCTTATCTGTCTCTTGTTCTGGTGCTAGTATGTGTTCTTCTCTTGTCCTAGTGTGTGTCCTACACAAGGCTAGGAAATGGAGTCTACTAGAAATCTTTTCCTTGGCCCTTCAAGTCCATTTTCCACCTGCTCTGTGATTGTATAAGTCAATGCACTGTATCAGTGAGCTTTGGTCTCCCTTAGTTTTTTTATTGGGTTCATCAAATAGGGGCATTTAGAAATAATGAGGAAGACAAAAGAAATCAGAGTATTTACTTCACATTCTGTAGGGTGGCTGTGAGCTGGTTTCATCCATCAAGCAAAGACCCCAGACTTCTGCCAAACAATCCTATTGATTCTAGCTTGAGTCTTATACTGCTTTGTACTTCCCCCACTTGAATAAATATTCTCTCTAGTCAACAACAACAGCAAAAAAAAAGGAGAGAATAGATTAAGTTTCTAATGCTATTGAACATTCTGTCATAGGAAATAATACAGAGTACCATTTAAACTTAAGAATTTAGACCAAATGGCCTGATTTAGGAATTTAACTGCAGATAATGGATTTGGCATGCCCACAAATTGTTGAATAATTTAAGGGCATGCTCTTTTACCACTTAACCTCAGTTTCATTCAGAGTAAAATGAAAATAGCAGTGGCAATATCTCCTTCTACTAAAGGAGATACTTAGAAAGTTAAGTATTGGTACCAAAACACTTAAAAAGTGTCAGTCATTGCTAATATTATATAATACAGCCAATAAATCTAGATGGCAAAAGAAAAAGGTGTAACATATCTGAATAGCAGGACAGGTAAATTAAATGTCTAAGAAATGCACAAAACCTGTAGGAAAATTGCCAAAAGACATAGGCTAACACATACATAGAAAATATAATGGAAAGTACGGTATTAATATATTTATTATTACTGATTTAAAGCTGAAAATCAAAGCAATCGAATTTCCTTATCAGATAATAAAGAGCAAAATGAGTAGGAAAATATATAAAACAAAGGTTCAGAGGATGTGTAACTGCCTGGAGGAAATACTTCAATAGGGATTGATAGGTAGACCTCTTAAGGAGAAATTCCACTACAATCTATTCATGTGATAAACTAAGACTGTCTACAAGGCCTAATGTGTCCATTATAGTGTTATTTGTAAGAGCTAAACACTACAAACAACTTCAATGTCCAGCAACAGCTCAATGGGTATGTGTAGCGCGGTGTCTATATAAATTCCTATGTCCTCAAGTGCAAGATAACTTGATGATCGCCCCAACTCACCAAAGCCACTGAAACTCCCAGGGAAGCAGGGACTTGGCTGTGTGTACTGTTTTTTATAGGATATGACTTAGACTTGCTATTTTTGTTATTATCGCTTTTTAAATTCTTTGACAACACCATATTGTACACAGTGCACTGTGATCACATTCATGCCCTGCATCAACGTTCCTGTCCCTGCCATCCCTATTCTACTTCCCCTGTGGTCTGTTCTCACTCTCAACTGCTCCCTTCCTTCTCTCCCTCCCTCTTTCCCTGCCCTTCCTTCATTCCTCCCCTGATTTCTCACTAATTCTTTCTGCCATCTTTCTTTCTGTTGGTTTTTTTTCCCTAAGAAAACTGTCAATGAAGGAGCCTCTGAAAGTTTCTAAAGGAACATTTAAGTCCCTGTAGCCTTGATACTGTTATTTTTAACATTTCTAACAAATGCTCCCCCAGAATTGTTTTAGGACAGCACATTGCAGATGTGCAGATGTCATGACTAGAATAGCAGAGCTGATATGGAGCTGCAGTATGTAGGGGTCCCCTGACCCACCTCCCTGGCTGCTGTCTTTCTTCTCATAGGAATGCTGCGGTCAGTGCCCTCCATGCCACCGGGACTATACAGATTCTAGTCGGCTGTGGTTGCTCTACTGAGTCCCTATTGTCTTCTTGCTTTTGAGGTCCTAGTTTCATGAGAAGAAACTTCTACTGACCTAGATTGAAAAATCTCACCTTCAATGTCCAAGATGTTCAGTCTATTCACTTACAGAGTATGTCAAAGGAAGTTATAAGGATCACCATACAATGGGCAGCAGAGATTGTCTCAGTAAGAGAAAGATGCATTAAGTATTGATCAGATCAATATAAATAATGGTTTGTGCCAGAGGTAAGATAGTAAGATTTTTGACACAGTAAGAATTAATAAAGAAAATGGATTCTAAATTCCTTTTAAGCCAATAGTATTAAAACTTACACTATAAGAAGTATATATAGTTATATGTTTGTTCATATATGAGAATATAACAATATTATTAAATAATAATAAATATAATAGTCAATAGGACCTGTAGGGTAAAAATAGAATAAATAATAAATATATTAATAAAATGAAATTGAAAAAAATTAAAAGCCCAGAAATGGCGTTATGAGACAAGGATCTCCAAAGATGGCATTGAGTCTGTTTTCTGTTGGCCATCTGCAGTTGGCAGGCAGCCTACCAGTAAGACTAGTTTGTTTCCCCAGGGAGACTCCCTTGGAGAAATTTTCATTTTCAAGTGATTATCAGTTGGAGACATCTTCTGGGTTAGGGATGGGGGCATGTGTCTAGTTGTCTTCTCAGCCCAGGACCCCACCTGGTGCATGCTGCCTCAGTCTCTGTGAGTTCATATGTCCACTAATTGTTCTGGAAGACCTTGTTTCCTTGGTGTTCTTCATCCCCTCTGACTTTTACGTTCTTTGCACCTCCTCTTCTCCAGGGCTTCCTGAGGTCTGAAGGGAAGGATTTGATGGAGATATCCTGTTTAAGGCTGAGTGTTCCAAGGTCTCTCACTCTGTGCATATTGTTTGGCTCTGGGACCCTGTATTTGTTCCCATCTGCTGAGGACGAAGCTTCTCTGGTGATGGCTGGGCAAGGCACTGATCTATGAGTATAGCAGTATTATTTGGTTTTACATAAGGTCCCTGGATTATCTAGTTTCTGGTTCTTGGTCACCCAAGCAGTGTGTTGAGTAAAGATGGATTCCATCTCGGAATGTGGGCATTAGTCAAATTAGATATAGTTTGGTTACTTCTGCAAGCTTACAAGCTTTGTGCCATCATTGTACTAGCGTATTTTGCTGGCAGGACAGATACCAATGTAGATCAAAGGGTTTGTAATTGGGTTGATTTTTACCTCATAAAGGCAGGGGCTGAAAAGCTTCATTAAATACCTTGGGGTTTCTCATTGTTGATGACTTGGCAGCACATGACAAGGAACTCTGCAGTTCAGATTTGCAGTGTGAGAGAAACCCTCCCCCACACAAAATATCATTAAGTTATCTGGGAGCTCAGATCCAATAGAGGAGTTGTATTGTTTAGACAAGTGTTAATTTTTCATCTCCTTCCTCTACCTTTTTACTTCTCGTCTTATATTTATGTATTTAGAAATGTGGAGTTAACTCAAAACACTTTACTTGTGCTTCTAATGTGGCAGGTGGGCCAACACTGAAGTCCGCACTGAATAAAGATAAATAGATTTCTTGTGATGATACTGACTTTATTAATGTTCATTGAAAAAAAAACAGTCCATGTCTGCTTTAGCTGTTGCCCTAGAGATAATTACTTCTGAACCTTTCTGCCAGATAATGTGAGATCGTATTTATAGGTATTAGCTTTGAACTTTAGCCTGTCAGCCATCAATCAAACAGCTTAGTACAGAGCATTCATTCCTCCTTTAGAAGTCATGATATTGAAAAAAATGACGTGTGTGTGTGTGTGTGTGTTTTGTGTATGTCGCTGCTAATAGCAGAAACTAAGTGAAATAACCTTAAAGCTTTTTCTGTCTTTGGTCCCTCGATATTTAGATGGGCCAGGCTTCCTTGGTACCTTCTGTACCCAGCTTTGCTGGCTCCAATCTGGCCATGTAATAATAGTACTGATCAAAACTACATGCCATCTGCTGTTTTGTGTTTCTATGCCTTGTCCTTGAGGTCCTGTTCCGGTTTTGAATGACTGACTTGACCATCGTGCAAGTATGAATTATGAAAGGCTCACCTTGTCTATTCATCACCTGGACCCTACAAGCCACCTACACCTGTCACGTCAGCCGGTTGTGTTTACAAAAGGCTGTAGCCAGTAACTTAGCAAAATCAAGAAAGGCCTGGTAGCACCTGCTGTGATAGTTTAGCCAAATTCTGGACCTTCCATTTCCTTTCATCTTGCCCATACATCTTTCTTTCTAGCCAGTGAAGAAGTTTTGTGGCTGGAAATCTCCTGACAAATATAAAACACAAGACAAGTCAGAAGTCTTGAGTCTGAGTTCCATTGGAGGATGCAAGCACATTTATGCAATCTGGACGTGCATATTCATCTAATGAATTCTGCTTGGAAATTTGGCTCCCAGTTTTACTTCCTAAAAGAGGTGGAATGCCAAGAGGAGAGCAGCTGAGGGGGAGGGACAGAAGGCTGCTGAGTGGGCGAGACTAATTGGTCTTGTCACATAACAGAGATTAGATTATGTCTGCTAGAACACAGAGGGGGAAAGGAGAGTAAATCAACTCTGATACCAAAGACACATGAAGCAGAGCTACTACCCACAGAACCAGAAACAGGAATAGGAGCCCAAGCTTCTTGACAAGAAAACAGGAAAAGCTAAGAGCAAAGCAAAATAGGTGATTGAGAAGCAGATGAGCAAAGCATGCCAGGTGGGATTTAAGAAAAATCTTAGTAACTGACTGAGGTCAGAATAGAACTTTACTTGCTGATCTGATCTCTAGATTTCAAGGGATTTCAGGCCAAAGGTTTTGTGGGTGGGTTGATGTACCAGCCCCATCACTGGAAGCCTTGCTTGGCTACAGAGAATGGCTGATTCCGGCTCCATAGCCTCCATTATTAGGTGTCCTCACTAGGGTCATCCTCATAGATTCCAGGAAGTTCCTGTTGCACTAGGTTTCCATTTCACCCCCCAAATGTCCTTCAGTCCCAGTCATCTCTCACTGTTCTCTCTCCCAAGATGTGCTGGGGCAATGGTGGCACAGAACTTGTAGGAGTGGCCAACCAGTGACTGATTTAACTTGAGGTATATGCCAGGAGAGGGGGCCCATACCCAATACTGAGTACTGTCTGGATAGTCAGGAACTGGAGACTAGATAGCCCAGAGACTTAGGGTTGAACCAAATACAACTGATATATATATATATATATTTCCTAATGATATTTCCCAATGATACTCTGCTATACTCAGATTGATGCTTATCCCAATAGTTAACAGTGAGGCTTCCTCTGGCAACTGAGGAGAGCAAACACAGAGATCCAAAGCCAAACATTAGGTGGAGAGAGAGCCCAAATTGGAAATCTTGATCAGGTCCCTCCCCTCAGAGCTTGGAGAACCCCAAGGAAGACAAGGATGAAGGATTGTAGGAGACACAGGGGGTAAAGGACATCAGGACACCAGGAGAACACAGCCCACAGAATCAACTAAGCAAAGCTTATAGGGACTCACTGAGAATGAAGGGACAATCATGGAGCCTGCCTGGGTCTGAGCTATCTCCTACACTCATATTTTATGGTTGTTAGCTTGTTTTTGTGGGATTCCTAACAGTGAGAGTGGAGGTGTCTCTGATTCCTCTGCTTGCTTCTGGGATCCTTTTCTTCCTACTGGCTTGCCACTTCTGCCTCCATATAAGGGTTTGTGCCTAGTCTTATTGTATCTTGTTATGACATGTTTGGTTGATATCCCTGGGAGGCCTGCTCCTTTCTGGAGGGAAATGGAGGGATAGTGGACCTGGGGGAGAGGAAAGGTGGCAGAACTGGTAGGTGTAGAGGAGGGGAAACTGTGGCCAGGATGTATTGAATGAGAGAAAAATAAAATTAAATTCAAAAAATAGATCTCAAGAGAGACTGGGAGATTGTTAGGGTTTGAGGAGTATTCTAGCCACAACCAAAGACTGACTTTTCAATAAATTAGAATGTAGTACATTCATATGAGTAATTGCTATGACTGATAATTATTACATGAGAATATGGCTGCTTAGAATTCCTCGTTGACATCACTATTATAGCCCAACTTGCTCAATGCTGTGTAATGGTCAGCTGAATTCTTAAGACAACTCTCTACAAAGCACACTCACAGAACAGCCTGAGCTTTCCTGCCTTTGCTGTCAATGAAGAAGGTGATCCTGCACATTGGGTAAATGAAGAAACTTTCTCAAAGAAGAAGCTCTATGCTTTTTCTTCATTCTGACACATTTCTTCCCTTGTATCTGTTTTTCCTTTTCTCTGAGACACTGAATCTCTCTTTCCAGCAAGTTTCAGGTCTTTTTTTAAAAATGTTAAAGACAGTACATTTATTCATCAACAATGACACAGTTTAGAATTGTAACATATGGTAGAAAAAGTAACAGACAAGTTTCTCAGTGTTTTCAAATTCCAGATAAGTCACTCTTTGAGATTTAGGAACAATAAATCTGTATTCCCAGGAATTCTCAAAATTATGACATTTTAAGCATATATACTTCTAACAGTGTTCACACACTATAATTTGAAAATCTAAAATTCTTTTTTAAAGGATTAAAAAATATAAGTTTAGCATTACCTACAGAAATAGTCAGTGAAAAACATAATTTAAAATTCAGGTCTCCCAGTAAGGTAACAGGTTCCTATGGAATCCCATGTAGATACTGTCCATTTAAGGGCTTATTCTGCACTGTGAAAATGTTGTCTTGAGAGAGCACTCAAAGCAATCCTACAACCTATACTTCATATGTGAACACTTCTGTAAACATTTTACCTTCTTTTATTATCCTTTCTCTCTCTCTTTTCTAAATGTTATACTGTGCTCATATGTACATTTGTTTACTTCTATGCACATATACATTATAAGGTAAGGTCTGCGTATGAGGGAGAATATGTATTTTTTCTTTCTTTCTGAGATTGGGAGGTAACCTCGGGAAATATACAATGTACATACATCCATCTATGATTCCTGCAAATGTTATTATTTCATTTTTCTTTGGAACTAGTTAATATTTCATTTTTCCTATGGATTAGATTTTCACCTACTCATCTGTTGTTGGACATACAGGTTTGTTCTATCTCCTTGTTATAGTTAATGGAGCAGCAATAGATATAGGCTTATCACTATGGTATGGCATGCAGTTCTCTGGGTGTTTGACCAGGAGTGAAATAGCTGAAATAAGTTTTTGGCAGTGTTAATAAGAAAACACAGAGAAGAAAAAAATCATTGACTTGTGAATAAAAGGTCCCTTATATTATATATAAGTTTCTTCAACATAACCTTTTCCATAGACCCTGGAGCTTAAATCAAACAGTTATTCCCCACTGGTCATTATCTCTGTTGTCCCTGACCAGGGGTCATAGTTAAATAATCCCCCCTGGGTTTGCTTCACATATCACATCAGACATCTTAAACACCCTTCATCATTAAACACAGCTGTAAGCTAACTAATGTACCAAAACAGACTTTTCTCTCCTTTTTACTGTTGGGAAAACACATAGCATAGTCATAGCTTCCTGAAAAAAGAACTGAACTTATACTGTAGCTCTAGCAAAATAACTCCTGGTTGAGAGTAGGAAATTGATATTTATTTGGAGGATCTGGTATGTCATATTACATTTTGTCAAAGTACAATTTTTCCTTATTTAGAGGGTATTTCCTTTACTCAATAAATCTGCCTAGCCTTTTCTTTCTTTTTTTCACTTTCAATTGCCTGATAGTCACATTCTGTGGAACTGAAATCATTGGTATTTCTAAAATGGGTAATATCAGATTTTATCTTGCACCTTTCCAACTCAAGTTCACCCCAGACAGTTTAGTCAGGTGATTGTAATGGCAGCATAATTTTTGTGTAGCTAAATGTTTTTGCAGCAGGATAATAAGAAGTGGATCACCAGTGAGCTCAAACAACATATCTTCCTGAAAGAAGGATACTGATTTGGAAGCCCCAGCAAGGTAGTTCATGATCAGAAACATTGGAGAGATGTCAGTTGGAGGGAAGATGTTAGTGGTGAAGGGCAGAGAAAGGAGGGATCATAAGGGCAGGTGCACCTCTATGGGGTATATATACAGTGGTGAAGAAGTACACTAGTGAAGGAATCAGGCAGCTCGAGGATAGTAAAAGCTTGGGAATAATAAAAGACATTCTGACTTTGCAATCCATTATAGAAGAACTTTGAATGTGTTATAATAAAAATAATCCTCTTTATTTTTCCACACAATTGAATTAGTTTTTTGTAGATACCGTTGTGAAATACTGGTTATCGAGGTTGTGAGGTTTCCTCAGAGATCTATGTTTAGAAGTTACACACACACACACACACACACACACACACACACACACACACATTCTGCACAGCCTTGGTATCTACCATGTTGTAGATTTCCACCACGTACAAATATGACAGTACAAATGACTTGATGACTTTTCTTAACTGAAAAGTGAGCCCAATCTAAGTTTTCAATTCCAGATATATATATATATATATAATTAACATGTATCAGTGCTGAGATTCTCAGGGACGTTATAGGGTGAAAATAGGAAAGAAACTTCACATCATTGTTTTCTTGCCTTTAAATTAATGACCAAATTTTCATCTCCTCGTTGAGAAATGGGTCACAAGAATCAAACTGCACATCTTCAAAATTTATTTACAGTACTGGAAATTTTCTTGATTTAGAGCCACATACGTTCACAGGCTACAACAAACGACACGAAAGGTTTGAGAGGAAAATGGTCAACTGTAGCCTCCCAGATTATGTTTGCTCATAATTTTCCTTGACACTGAATTTTTTTAAAACTTAGATTCTAGTTGTCATTTTTGTAAAACATCAATCACTAAATGAATTACTGTCTCACTAAATCAATAATCCAACACAATTTTTAGACTTATCCAGTTTGTGAAAGTAAAAAAAATTATGAAATGAACTTCAAAAATAATTAAAACTGGTATTTTGCTTACAGTTATCAACACCCCCTCCTGCGGAATCCACAGCTGCTTCGCGTTTACATCACTGAATAACGCCTTTGAAACAGGAATATATGTGAATTTTTTGGTAATTTGCATCATGCTTTATGTTTCTATAAAGAAAACACTAACATTTTATAGCTAACAAGAGGTAAACTACAAAAAAAATAAGAATTCATGAAAAAATAAGAATTTCGGCTGGAGCTGAGATCTTCTCAATGAAGCCAAATGTTGGGGGTAACGGTTAGATGGGAAAGCGGTTGATCTATATGTAACATGAGGAGTAGAGTTTGGGTCTCCAGCACCCGCATGAACAATGAGTCCAGTTTCCTGACTGCAATCTCAGGGCTCTGGAGGCAAAAGCTAGATCCTCAGGGAAAACCAGTGAGATGGAATAGCTGAGTTGGTCAACTCTGGATTAAGAGATACCTTGATTCAGTAAATACCATGGAAAGCAATTGATAAAGACCCAATTACAACCTGTGACCTCCACACACACATACACACACGTATACATGCACCTGCATACATGTCCACACATTTGTGAATACACATACACACATGCAAAACTTTAAGAAAGCACAGACACTGACCATGAAATTGGATGAACTGAATGTGGGGACTTTGGTACATTGCTCTTAAGGGCCAGCTCTCCAGAAGACATATCCATCCACAGATGGAAATGAATGGCTAGAAGCTCATCAGGAGGCCGTCTAGTAGGTAAACCCAGGCTGGTGATAACCATCACCCTGGAGGTCAGATCTTCTCAGTGCAGCCAGTGTTAGGACAAGTTCATGTGACATTGCCTTCTAAAACGTTCATACTTGAGGACCTTGCACATGAGTTACAAAACAACAGCCAAAACTTTTTATAATATCTAATTAAGGTTATGATTTTGTGTTGGACCGTATTCATAGCTATTCTCAGCTGCAGGAAGGTTCACGTGGCTTGTAAGGCCTCGGATTTGACACGTATACTAACACAACGGTTCTTCTATAAAGACCGCACAGCCAATGTGGTTGTTTTCACCATTTCTCTCTTTTACAATTAATTTCAATACTTTAAAAAATAAACTTTATAAAACATTTCTTGATCATTCCAAACAGAACATAAGTGTACTACCAAAGGCAATGAAGCAGAGGGTGAACCTCTGGTTGAGGGGAAGGCAGCTCTTCTGACTCAGTAACATTGGTGAGAAGCAAAGGCCAAAGAGACAGAAGTCACAGTAGAGAGCCATGGCACAGGTCCAAGCAATGTTTTTCCCAAGTACTTTCTCTAAAGATCTCTGACATTTTCATCTCATCTCTTTGAGGATTACTAACTAACTAAATAAATAAATAAATAAATAAGGTGATTCACTGTAATTCTCGTTCTAGGTAAGATGGAGGGCAAACATTTCACTGCCTCTTCCATTGACTCTATAAGTCATGGGCAGGATGTGGACCAGCACCTGAAGATTCTTACAAGCACACAGCAACAGGAAGATGAGAGGAGGGGAGAAGTCTCAATGTCACTGAATCACAAGTAGATTTCACCATTTTTTCCTCTGTTATCTCCAGTCCTGGATTGCTGTTGTCCCAAATTCAGAAGTAATGATTCTCAAAGTCAGGTAGAAGTCCAGGACTAAGCCTTGGATTGGGCTAGGAAGATAAGTGGAGGTCTTCTCACACTCAGGCAATGGTAGACGTCTCTTACTCTCTTAATCCTTCTTGTCCCTCCTCTTCCTTTTCTGCTCTTCTACTCTTGTCCCCTTTCTCAAGTTAACCAGGTGCTGTTGGCAATGATCCTGTCTGCAACAGCAGCAGTGATGCAAAGGGAACCTCAGGAGCCTAACATTGTGGAAAAGGAGCCTCCCTTTCCACTCAGAGGGCTTCAGACTCTGTGGGTGAGCACCTGATGTCTCTGCATTTCCTTTCTTATTTTCTTACTGCTGTTTGTCACTGGAAATGGAGACAGTTACAAAAAGGTGCCTGAAAGGAACAAAGAATTCCAGCTTCCTGTGTGAAGAGTGGAGCTCCAGGATATCAAAAAGGCCAGGGAGATGTCAGGAAGCAGTCAGGACAGGGACCAGCGCCATTATGAACTGCAAGATATATGTGTATGGCTTTAAAGGCACAAGTATAATATCAATTTTGAGAAATGACAAGTTCACTACCTCCCAGAAGTCATAACACTATTGCCTGCAAACACATCGAAGAAAGCCAGTTAACACTAGCAAGATTGAGAGAAAGGCACTCAGACCCCCTACTCCTCTCAGCTCTGCCACAGCTGCAATCTGAAACCAATGAGGTCAACTGACTGCTTGAATGGGAACATGAACATCTCTAGATTACATAATATACACAACACCCAGAAAATCATAGTATAACACGCAGAACACCGAGACTACTGTCCCAAACAGCATATGAGGCAGCAGGAAGACACCCATTTGTGTAGAACAGATGCCAGTAATGTTCTACAGATAGCTCAGAGGTTGGGATATTAAACCAAAACTTTAAAGCAACTATTAGAAGAATTATCTGAAAAGGCAAATATTATTAAAATAAACAAAAGAAGTCTCATCAAAGATATAAAAGGCAGAAATGGGAAGCAGAGGCTTTTAGAGCTTAGAAGTATTTTCATTGAAAATTTGAAACTTGTTGCATGGTCTCAACAGGATAATGGAAATGAAAGGCAAGAAGTTACTGACCTTGAACTTGAAGATGGATTTTTGTCAATAGATACACTGTAACAGGAAAATGCACTGTTCCTGAAAAATGATTGAAAATAAAACAAAAACTGAAATCTCCCCAAATGTGTTAAAAGACATGGACTCATATATTTAAATAAAACAAATAGCCTTCTACCTATCAAGAAGCTGAATTAAAATTTTAAAACCTTTGGAAACAGAAACCTTTTGATGCAACTGACTTCTCTGGAAAAGTCTACCAAACAAACATTTGAAGAAAAAGCAAAAGGAGCTTTATCCACACTCCAACAGAAAACAGAAGCAAACCGAACAGTTCCCAGCTCCTTTTGTGAGGTCAGCATTTCCCTGTTAAAATTAGATGAAGATAACACAAGGAAGGAAGATTGCAGACCAATGTCTCTCACTAACAAAGAAAACTCTTCATCAAAATATAAACAAAACCCAGAAACACTTAAAAAGGATAATATAGACAGACCTAGGATAGTGAAACTATTTCAACATGAAAAATGCACGTCTGTAAGAAAAACAGTATGAACATAGATTAAGAAAACACATTTCATGACATTCCAAGTTTTTCACGATAAATTTCTCATAACATTAAAAGAATCTAGAGGAAATTTTATGACCCGATTATGAGCCTAGGCAAAAAGTTTAAACTACTGTCATAGTTTCTACTGCCTTCACGCCAAAGGCAGAGAATGAGGAAACAGTTTCTACTGCTCCCGGACACATCACTATTAAACTGGAAGTCCTGGTTAGTTCAAGAAAGAAAGAAAATTATAAGATGTTTTAAAGACATAAGACTTCTCTGCACTCAGATAATGTGACTGTAAAGATAAGAATACAGTGCAGAAAACTTGAGAAAGATCACTCTATTCAAGTTTCAGGCTTATAATAAAAACTCAGTGATTATTAATGTAAGAGGATAATACTCAGATCAGTTGAACAGAAGGGACCTGTGCACATATGATCAGTAAATTACAAAAAAAAATTTGTTGATACAATAGTCTTTTTCAACAAGAGTGACTAAAAAGAGTTGTATGTCAAAGGGAAAAAATAAGGAGATTTTCATCTCTAGCTTATATGAAAATGAACATCCAATAGATCACAGATGTAAATTTCAAACATGAAAGTATTTTTATTCTTATTTATTTTCGATTTGGAAGCTGGGAAGGTAAGCTTTGGCATTGGTTCTGGGAGTCAAACTCTTGATATTTTGGTTGTAAACCTTTGGCTGAGCTGTCTCTCCAGCCAAGTGAAAATATTTCTAGAAAAAAAAATAGTATGCTTGAGTTAAACAAACTTTCTTAAACCTTGTAGCAGAAACATAAGTTGTCCAAGAAAAAAAAATACAACTAATGAACAGACTTTATCAAGTTACAGAACTTCTATTCAGTCATACTTTTATGAGGATGAAAACGTGAGCTACAGATGGGGAAAAATTATGTCACATGTATGGGATATTATTTGCATTCTGAATATGCAAACAACCAAGATCAAAATAATAAAAACAGTTTTTAAAATGGGTAAAAGACAGAGATGACTCAGGACTTTACTGAAAGACACACAGATGGAATAGATACATTAGAATGTGTTCAGAGTCCTGGACATCTGAAAGCAAAGCCATGCTGAAATGCAATCACATGTCTGTTATGCTTCCAGAACAAAAACACTATCTCCAAAAGCTGGTGAGAACAGAGAGAAGTTAGAACTTCATAAAAATGCTTTTGAGGATTAAAAATATTGCAGCCATTCTGGAAAGCAGTCTTGTGTTCTCTTCAGGTATCTAGAGAACCCAGAAATTTCATTTTCAGATATTTACTCCAAAGAATTGAAAACTTATAGCCATTAGGTAGTTTGTACAGAGATGTGAATATACTTGCTATGCATAAAGAGTTCAAATTGGAAACAGTCAAAAATACCATTCAACCAGTGAATGGGGAAACAGATAATAGGTCATTCACAGAAAAGAACAGTATTCCGAAAGAGGAATGAAATCTCAAGACATACTTCCTAGATACCAGCTGTGTTGTACTGAGTACACAGTTAAGAGGTCACAGGCTACGTGACCCAGTTTTTATAACCATCTTTAAAAAAAGCAGAATCTAGTGCTGGCTGGGCTTTGACCACTGTAGAGGAACATTTAATCCTTTAATCTAGCAGCATGGCTGCTCTAGCAAGGAATCACATTCGGAGGTCTGTGTGATCCAGATGGAATGCAAAAAGAATGTCAGTCAGACTAATCCTGTCCTCTGTGCTAATTCTAGGTAAAAAGGATTTCTGTGGCAAAATAGCACACACCATTAATCCCAACCCAGAAGGAACTCGTGTTGGTAGAAGTGGTGGTATATGCCTTTAATCCCCAAGACAGAAGCAGGGAGTAGAGTATGGAAGCAGACAGGAAACAGAGCTCAGAAAGAGGTGAAGCAGACAAGAAGCAGCGCAGAGATTTAAGTAGCTTGAGTGCAGTCAGCTCACGGACAGTTCAGTTCAGAAGAAGCTGAGAAGAGCAGAACCAGTCCAGAATAAGCTAAGAGACAAGGTGGAGAGTTAGAAGTTGAAGGTTCAAGATTTAGAGTTTGGATTTCAGAAGACAGTTGATCAGAGTGAGCTCAGTCAGCAGTTAAGTCTCGCAGGCTGACATATTCCAGGTTTAGGTTCGCAGATTAGAATGTACAGAAGCTGAAGCCTTCTAGGTCCAGGCTTGCATCTTGAAGATTAGATTGTGCAGAAGCTGAAACTCTCTAGGACCAGGGATTGAATTAGCAAAGAATAAACTGCCATTGCCATGACCCCGTGAGAATAACTAATAAATCAATGCTCGCATCAACATCTACAGACCACTTCTGTGGTTTTGATGTAATTAGGGCACAAAGAGTCATGGGACTAGAGTGTTGGTCTCTGATGTGGCAATACTGATGGCGTTTTGAGTACCTCTTGGAAGTGATTAATTCATTGATCATTGATTCATTCATTCTTTGGAAGGAAATAATACTTTCTTGGGAGTGTTTTTACATATTCCTGGATGAGATTTCCACTTTCAAGGATTATTATAAAATAAGCACATCATCCCCCTTCCATGAACATTCTTAAAGACCCTACTACTCTAAAAAACACTCTCATCACATGATACCATTCATTGTGTTATGAAACAGTGAGAAGCCCTTGCCAATGTGGTTTCCTCAGCTTGGGTTGGGTGTTCCAGCTTCCAAACTGTAAGTCAAAAATAAACCTCCTTTGCTTTAAAGAATACCCAGTCTCGGTTTATTTGTCACTGCAACAAAAGTAAGATTAGCATGGAGCATTTCTTGAAGTAATAAAACTGTTTTTATTCTGATGTGGGTAACAGTTACATGAATCAATACCTTGTTAAAAATTCAAAGAGCTGTACACTTTGAATATTTTTTCATACTAAACCCATTATTTTTTATAATTAATATATCCTAATAAAAAGTGTTTTATTATATTTTAAACTTGAGTAGTAATTTTTCAAAATATATAGCTTACTGGGGAGATATTAAATTAAAACGTAAAAGGGACTTTGAGTTGAAATTTCTTCATTCTAAACCAGCATGCAAGAACTCATCAATCAAGCAAATTCATTTTTAATTACTTTAATTCTCAGTGTACAAAGTGAATATAATACTCAGCTCAACTCTCTTTATAGCAAAGGCCTCGAATGTTTTTATCTGTTTTCATTTTCATCTAAAAAATTAAAAAGTCCATAAAATGTTTGCTTATAGGCTACCCTTTTCAGTACTTAGAATAGAAATTAACATTGCATTAGTATACATACATAATGCATTTTGACAATGAAAAGCAATTATATCTTAACAGAATGCCGTTTTTAAACACAAATAGTATTCTAAATTAAAGAGTGAAAAATGTAGAACTGTCTTAAATATCTTCAAGTCTCTTCCATGTCAAGCTTAATAGTTGACAGCTGGCTGCTCCTGCCTGCTTCTGTTCTCTGAGATGTCTGAAATCTGAACACCGTCTCTCGAGAACTACGGCTTCAGAGGAAATGAGGGTACAGGAAAAACTAAGCTGTAAGCCATTGCTTCTATTGGCAAATATTTACAGGCTAAGCGCAAATGTGTTTGAAACTGGCATGTGTTAAACATCTAGAAATAACTGAAAGCCATTTCCTTCTATATGCATGAAGTCACAGGAAAGCTATCGCTTTGGCCAACAACACATCTGCTTCTCTTGACTCCAAACCCCACACTCCAAACACACAATCCATTGCACCATTGTGCCTTGTAAATGCCTTACGAGGGACATTGCAATCCCACTTGCTTTTCAACCTTCTAGATTATAATACAAGGTATGTAGAACATCCAATATTCTTGTCACTCTAAAATCGATGTTTTCATTTGGTTTGGGTT